>JASAND010017322.1:0-14416 GCA_030248195.1 Trissonchulus latispiculum | reverse complement strand
CACTGAACCTGACAATATTTTGGGAAGACCTAAAACTGAACTTTTAAGCCGGCGACTGAAATGAAAGTGAAACTAATTTGAGTTAAAGAACTGAAATTCGGACAGAAATTAGTTTGTCTTTTCTTAAAGTTTGTAATTTTAAAACTTTGCTCTGATTGTTAATACAAGAATAAAAATGCTCCGGTGGAGCATGAAAAATGCAATATGGGTGACATTAGGTTGTAAATGGACAGAGGACTAGGTTTTAAAACGTTAATATGGGAGGGGCAGGTTGTAAATGCCAGGAGGACTAGGTTAAAAGCGCACTAATATGGACCAGCTTCGCTGAACAACCCATATTCGCGAAAACTGTCCAGAGTTTCTATCGGCTGCTGCTTGCTGTTGATATTGGCAGTTCTTCGAAAAATTGTACGATATGTCAGCACGGCCTGCAAGTATATGTGGTCGTGCTCCTTTATTATACAACTTAATAATACACGTACATAATGTCAACTGCTTTTCGCATCAACTTAATACAAGATTCTGCGCTGACACTGCAGAAAAAACACCTTGAACACCTTTCTACCAGAACTGCATTGTTTATTTGGAATAAGCTTTAATATTTCAAAATCGTCCCGCTTGCTTTGAAAGTTGAAGAATGCAGGATCTTACTCGTATGTCATGTGGAGTGGAGCATGAGTGACCGCGAATATGGGTTGTTCAGCGAAGCTGGTCCATATTAGTGCGCTTTTAACCTAGTCCTCCTGGCATTTACAACCTGCCCCTCCCATATTAACGTTTTAAAACCTAGTCCTCTGTCCATTTACAACCTAATGTCACCCATATTGCATTTTTCATGCTCCACCGGAGCATTTTTATTCTTGTCCTATTTCATTTTTAAGGTTCTCAGTAAAAAGCAAAAACGTTAAAGCTGTGTGAAAGAAACTTTAAAAATTCCGCCAATCATTAATCGTCAACCGAAAGTACAGAACAAAGAAGCTTGAAAAGTTCCAATTTCTTCCTTTTTCTCTATTTTGACAGAAATCCAACATCCAGTACCCATGGCTGCAATACGTAGTTTTAGTTACTGTATATAGCATATAGCACTCTACCGCAGCGCAACCACATGCAAACTTTACTGTCGGTGAAGGAAACTCATAAAACACGATTTCCAATGCTCTTCCGTGCTTGTATACAAAGTTTCAGGCGATTGCTCTTTGTCTCTTGCTAGTGACAGGCCGTGCTGCACTTCAGCAGCACTCTACTGCAACGCAACCATACGCAAACGTCAATGTCCAAAGAAGCAGACTTACACGGCACAATTTCTAATGCTTTTCCGCAGTTGCCTGCAGAATTTCAGGCGATTGCTGTTTGTCTGTTGCTAGTTACAGGCCGTGCTGTGCTTCAGCAGCACTCTACTGCAGCGCAATCACATGCAAACTTTACTGTCGGTGAAGGAAACTCATACGGCACGATTTGCAATGCCCTGATGCACTTGGGTGCAAAAATTCGGGCGATTGCAATTTAACTGTAGTTAGTTACAGGCCGTGCTGTACTTCTGCAGCACTCCACTACAGCGCAACCACATTAGTAACATCGTAATAAGTATACAAAACGTATCTATAATAGTTTGTCATGTCCTAAACAATCTGTATGCCGAATTTCAAATACCAGTGACGAAAGAATAACTTGTTATCGACTGTGCTGTGTTTGGGACAGCACATACAGCACGGTGGAAGCTATAGAGTGCACTAACTAACATAGCTACAGTTCCTCCTTACCACAGACATAATTTTCACCAAGTTTCATATGATTAGTCGTTTACAGTAAGTCTACAGACAGCGTGCTATGGTTGCTGCATAACAGTACAGCACGATAGCAGCACCGCGCAGCGCTGCGACTATGCTCATCGTTTTCAGCGACCCCGATAACCCTTATATGCGTCCCACCATGTGGCCCAAAACAGCATATTTAGGCCTATTTTTGACTATTTTCTGTAGAGTTGGGACTTGAAATTTTCCGAAAATGGCTATTTGGCGAACCAACCTTGGGCCGGCCGCCAGAAAGATCCTGGCCAGATATCAAAAATCGCCCTCGTTAGGGACATATAAAACCCTTCCGTAGATCCTTATGCAACAAACCACGTCTCTCTAGCGTGCTTACACTGAGTGCCTGTAGCTTTGACAAAAAATTGGCCATTTTAGCGCCAAGTCCACTTTGGCCGGCCGTACGGTATGCCGGCAGGAGCCGGGCAACGAAAAAATATCAAAAAAGGTTCACCTTTTCGGGGTATATACGTTCAGAAGAAAACCAGAAGGCTTCACCTGCTGAAAATGCCCAGATCGTTCTAACACTGCGACAGAAAATTGCATTTGGTCAAAGCGTGACTTACACGGAAAAAAAAACAAACGGACCTAACTTGCCCGGAAGCGAAAATTTTCAAAGTTGGAAATTTTGACCAAAACTTTTTTGCGACTTGTAGTACTCGTCGTGAAGATTCCAACGATACCAAAATTGTACAGTTTCGTTGAGTATTTAGCTGGCACGGAGCTCGAACGGGTCTCCAAGGGCCGCACTGAGCCTTTTACACCCATATTATAGGGGAGCGCTCTCGCGCTCCCCTATAATTGTGGGAGGCAGAATAAACATCAAATTATGCTTTATGTGAACGCAGAAGGGTAGAAACCGTTCTTACTTGAAACTGCAACTGAAATTATTTTGGAACACCGATTGAAACTGAAACTAAAATCGGCTACTGAAACAACACTAGTGTCAATACAAGAACAACACAACAGTTTATTGACACCAAATTTGCAACAGAAAAATATATAGTATATAATATATAGTATATATATATAATATATATAAATATAATATATATATAATATATATAATATATATAAATAAATATATATATATAATATATATAATATACGTATATATAATATATAGTATATATAGTATATATAAAACAGAAGTACGTATAAATTCAAATTAACTCGTGAGACAGATTTGGGCACCCGCTCCAGAATTCGGACCTTCTCCAAGGAACCCAAAAGTGCATGGAAAAATAGGTTTTCTTTGAGGGTAAATTTTCACAATTTTTCCAGTTTCGCCAGATTTTTAGGTATTTTTAGTACCACGCTTAAATTGAAGTTAAAAACTGTCCAATTTTCCGCTCAGCAGCAAAAATAGCAGGTTTTAAGCATTTTCGAATCTCCAGACATGGGAGGTTCGACACTTTCTTTTCCCTCCCCCGACACGGGACTTTTCCCTCCCCCGACATTTTGGTGTGGGAAAAGCAAGAACAACAGCAAAAACCATAGAAAAACAAAGTTCTTGTATCTGAACTGAACACATTATTTTCTGAATACATTACTAACAACAAAATAAATTGCCGAATTAAGCAAGTTTCCTTGCTCTAGCAGTACACACGAATTCACCAAAACGGGAAGAGTGTAGTAAGGCTAAAAACCAACCTAATATTTTTAGACCACAACTTTCAATTGGTTTCAGAATCAAAAGCGGGCAAGTACTCTTCCCACAGCTTCCACTATGTAACGCCCTGACAAGAAAAGTTAATCGTCCTTTAACAGGGTCTGGAATGTTGGCAAAGTAATGCGCCCGGGTACCAGCCGTCCGGGCGCATTGATCTCAGCAACGGCCGAAAGCAAACATCAGCATCATCATCAAAGTAACCAAGAAAATCAACAACCCTAACAGATAACAAACAGTAAACTACGGAGCTGAGACTGTCATTTTGTAGACACCATGTGCCTCAAGAGACTGCTCACGAGCTTTTCCAAACGGCGAACATCCTGCTGCATGGTGGTGCTGTATTGAAGGCAGACCTGGTCATCAGTACACTTCAGTATAATCTTGGCATCCTTATGTCGATACTTCGTGACAAATCGGAAAGAGTAAGGATTTGCTGTAAACAAGCGTTCAACTGCCTTCGAAAAATCTTCCCATGAAGAAAAGTAAGTCATTATTCAATTGCTAAAACAAACACAAACATTTTATACGTTATATATATATATATATATATAATATGTGCATTTACGATATAAATAGTCGTCGGGGGTGTAGGGGAGGGTACGACAAAGCGAAGAAAGTGATGGCTTCCCGACTGGCACATGATACAGCAAGGTTAACAAAAATAACACCCGAAATTTTAACAAAAAATCACCCCACCTTGACTCACAGGATAGTCGCAGAGGCCCAATGTTTTGCATAGTGATAGCCACATATCTCGACATTACAGCCTGTGAGTTTGAGTCACTAGGACCTCTCCATGCGTTAGGACAGCCCTTTCAGTGAGGGTAACCAAAAGTCACCTCAAAAACGTGTTCATGACCGAAGTTCAAATTTCGGCTGTTTTTTTGAACTCAGCGCAAGAAAACCCCCTATGACATGTTTGTAGCCACTTCGGACTGTCCAGTTGGTATTTGGAGGGTCCTTCAGGGGTTACGTGACCGTGGGTCATCATACCCAACCAACATACAAAGTCCTAAGTTTCTTTGCTAAACTGCCTGGAAATAAGTTATAATCACTCACAAACACGAAAAAGTTTTACTTTAAAACGACATGTTAGAGCCCCCAGACCCCTGTTTGGACGCTGATGGGGGCCATCACTGAGACATTGCGGGGCCAGTTGCCCTAGCTGTAACAACAGGTTAGCGTTTTTGGGTTCTGAATTCGGTATTTAGTGCGCTCTATCCAAAAATGATAAAAAGCTTGTTAGCTGCTCGCTGGGATCCGATCCGCCACTGAGTTTCTTTTTAACGGGAGATTTTTTGTTAAACCTTGAACAAAAAATCACCGACTTTCGTCTACTACTTCAACTTACTGGTATGTCGTAGAGCAACGAAACTGGGGTGGGATGGTTTAAAGCTTAGCCCAAGACCCATCCATGGGTCCTGACAGTAATAGATTTCAGGGGCGCACCCAAGGGGGGGCGGGGGGGGGCCGCCCCCCTGTCAGGTTTCGAAGGTCAGAAAAATTAAGATGCACAAAGGATGAAAAGCAGGAAAAAACAAAAATTTTCGCGCCTTCGGCGTAAATAACCATTGTTCGTGTGTTTTGAGGGTAGCATGTGGGGCGGGGAGGGGTGGTTGACTTCATCATGTAGACGTTTCTTTCTGCTTACGCTTGAGTTATACGTATATACACAACTAAAATATATCCCACATATCATTTCAATATATACTTATCATATTCATCAATCCCTCTTTTCATTTCCCCTTCCCATCTTTTCATATCTTCCATCCCCCCCTTTTCCCCATTCCATAATTTTCATTCTCTCCTCTATTTCCCTCTCATCCATTTCACCCCCCTTTTTCTCACACACTTTATTATTTTCATTCCACACCCCCCCCTACCACCCCCCCAACATCCCCCCTTCCACCAAAACCACATTAAAAAATACACCCCCCCACACCCCCACCCCACCCCCCCCCCCCCCCCACCCCTACCACCCCTCTTCCCCAACCACTTTTACCACTCCACCCCCCCCCCCCACTCTCCTTATGCCTGCCATTTATCTCATTTCATTTCAATTCATACCACCCCCCCCCCCACCCCCCTCACCACCCCCTTATCACCCCACTTTCATTTCTACAACCCCCCCCCTCCCCCTCACACATCCTTTCACCCACTCTTTCTCCCCCCAGACCACATCCCGGCCCAACCACTCGCTCCCCATACCCTTCCAATTCCCTGCACCAAAAGAAATTCACCCCAACCCCATCCCAAAATCCGGAAATCACCCGTGTCACATCACCCCACCCATCATTTCTTCCCAAATTTTCGAACAAAACTACTTTTTTTTGTTACAAAATTAAATTCTTTAACAACCCCCTACACCCAAGGAAAAAACACACCTCCATTTATTACGGGACACATACTAACTCGACCATCCCAACTCCCTACACTTATATCCTATAATAAATAGACATTAGCCGCCAATGTTTTCAATAGTAATGCTTTTTCGGCACTTTATTGTGCATATTAGCGATGGACAATGGATATCCGGTACCCGGATAATTTTTATATCTGGATAATGTCCGATTTGATAGAAACATCTGGATATCCGTTTACATTGCAGACAAAGCAATGAAAAAATAGCAAATTTTTGATGAAATGTTCAAAAATTGTAAACTATTAATTTCTTCTAAAATATTTCTGATATTTCTAAATGAAAGGTTGTGGCTTGACTGTGTGATAGAAATTTGCTGCGTACCAAAAACTTACAGAAACATTAAAATTTTAACTGCAAAATCAAAAAATTTTCTTGAACTTAAGTTCGAATATATAGGCGGATTACTGGATATTCAGATATGAAAGAAAATCAGGTGCCCACCACCAGACATGTGCAGGAGGGGAAGTTCTGGGGGAGGGGGAAGGGAGGCCGCAGGCCGCCGAAAAACCGGATTTTTCCGGTTTTTTACCGGAAAAATCCGGATTCTGGGGGGGAGGGGTGAGGGACCCCTCCGGGGGGGGGGGGGGGGTGAGCTCAGGTATGGGAGGGTGAAACCCCCCCCCGGCCCCCCAAAGCACACGTATGCCCACCACTACTGCATATGCACACATTTTTTACAAAATGAAATTTAAAAATGCATGCACAAATGCTCAGTCAAATTTTGGTTCCACTTTCCACAAAATGGCTCTAAAAATTTCCAAACTGGTGTTACTTTTTAAAAGGAGCTCTCGCTTTTAATTGAGGGCTAACGCGCCCAGACCCCTGTTTTTCATCATAGCTATGTTGCGTTGCTTAGTTTGAATTTTATCAGCTTGAGTTATATATATACAAGTAACAAAAATGCTCCGCACAAAAGGGGATAATATGTGTGTTGGGCCTATGTCTGTCGTTTAATCCGGTTGAGAAAGAAAGTATATAAATCCGACACAGCAAGTTTGGGTGGGTGGTTCTGTGGCGAAAGTTGTTCAGTTCGATGCGGGCCTTCATTTGGTACCAAATTTGACCACTTTTGAAAATTTTAATTTTTGACCCAAAATCGCCTAAGTCCCCACCCCGCCCCACCACAGCCCTCTACAGCCACTTTAGGTACGCACTTCTATGACAAAAGTTGCTCAGTTCGATGCGGGCTTTCATTTGGTACCAAATTTGACCACTTTTGAAAAATTTTAGTTTTGACCCAAAATCGCCTAAGTCCCCACCCACCCCCACCCTACCACAGCACTCTACAGCCACTTTGAGCATGCAATTCTATGACAAAAGTTGTTCAGCTCACTTAGCGCTTTCATTTGGTACCAAATTTGACCACTTTTGAAAAATCTTATTTTTGACCACTTGACCCCCTACCCGATTTACCCTTCAAACGGCAAAGTGGAGCCAGTCCAGCAAAATGGGTGGGTCGGACGGCAAAACGGACTCCGGAAATGAGCTGGGCGCACCAGAAAACCCCTATGGACAAAGTTTTGAGAGGCTATGCACAGTCCTATATGGTGTTCTTGGAAGTCGGTACCGACTTGACCCTCCCGACAGCAAAGTGGAACCAGCCCAGCAATATGGGTGGGTCCGACGGCAAAACTGCTTACGGGAATCAATTCGCCGTGCCAGCAAACCTTTGTATGAAAGAATTGAGCTTTCTAAGTTGAATACACAGCGAGAAATTTCGATTTTTCATTTTTCGAATTTTCACCATTTTTGACCGGCCACTGTGGTCGCATGGGAAGTGATAGAGAAACGAGACTTAGCTATTTAGTTAGTTCAATATATGTAGTTTCTGAATATAAAAAGAAATCGGCTCCAGCTCTTAACGTTCGAGCTGCGCAGCGACCACAAAAATGGTCACTTTTCGCTCTGAGCCGACTTTGCGGCGCCGCTGCGGCGCTGTGGCGCACCTGCGGCGCAAAAAAAGTAGCGATTCTTAAATGGCGCATGGGGTACTACCAGACCCTATACCCCTTTAGGTCCGGCCTCCGCTGCAGATTACGTGAAAGAGGCGGAAAGTCAGGACAATACGACCATTAAATAGGAGAAACCGGAAAAAACATCGCCGCCATAACCGGTCCGGGGCACAACTTTTTAACGGAAAGTGATACGGGGCTGAAACTTCGCACACATACTAAACTCGATGTGCTCTACAATTTGCGCATGAAATCTGCGCAGGATTTTGCGCAGCCTCTGCGCAGCTTATTTTACGGTGTCTCCAGGGACTTTTGACACATATTATAGGGGTCGCTGCCGCGACCCCTATGATACCTTATCTGGTGAAACCATGGCGCCAGCTAGAAGACAACTAAAATAATTTGAAGCAAAAAGTGGACAGAAAAATGCAAAATTTTTGCAATTTTCCGAAAATTAATGAAAAAATTGAAAAAATAGAACTAGCTAAAACCGCAAAAAAGAGGTTTTAAAGCGCAATATATATAAGTATATAGTTTTTGTGTATATATATATATATATGTCGAAAATAGTAGATATTGTGTCGAAAAATTGTCATTATTTTTAGTTGAACAAATTTGGGCACTTATGTACGTATATAGATGGGGGGGGAACAAAAATTTTGCCCTGGTCCCCCCTTAGGAATCGAAAAAATTTTTTGTCTCCGATTTGGCTGAGAACTTGGCCCTAGGGTAAATCGAGGTCGCTGATTTCAAAAATCGAATCGAGAGATCGATCCGATGGATCGAGCGATCAGTAAAATCGATCGATCAAAATCGATCAAAAAATTTTTCGTCTCCGATTTTCGTGAAAAGTTGTCTCTAGTGTAATTCAGGGGTGCTGATTCCGAATCTGCAGTCGAAATTTCGTTACGAGCTGCCAAAATTGAGTTATGGACGAATTTTTGAACAATCGATGAAATTAGATTTTTAAGATCGAACGATAGATCTTCACGAAATTTCGACTGCAGATTTGGAATCAGCATTCCCGAATTCCCCTAGAGACAACCTTTCGCGAAAATCGGAGACGAAAATTTTTTGATCGATCGATTCTGGTGATCGATCGATCATTCGGATCGATCTCTCGATTCGATTTTTGAAATCAGCGACCTCGATTTACCCTGGCGGCACCTTCTCAGCCAAATCGGAGACAAAAAATTTTTTCGATTCCTAAGGGGGGACGACCAAGGCAAAATTTTTGTTCCCCCCCACATAAGTATATATACATAAGTGCCCAAATTTGGGTACAATTTTTCGAAAAACTTTCCGATTTTTCAGACCCCAAGCCAGATTTGAATTCTGTACTGCCCCTCCAACCCAAGCAGGTGGTACATTTATGGGAGGGTGTGAGGAGACTGCCCTCGCTCCGCCCCGACCCCCAGAAACTAAAGAAGTTTTTTGTTTTTGCAATAAAAAAGGACAACAATGAATCGCGGAAAATTGTATAGTGGGATGGGTAGACTTATCCTCCCCCACTTTTGGTTAGCCTGCCGACCCCCCCCCCCCCAGCCATATATACGTATAGAAATGCCTGAAAATGACATTTTTTGCGCCCCCCCCCAAAGTTTTGGCCGAAACGTGGCCAAAAATGGAAAAAATGCAATGGGCTTTGGGCAATTTTCAACGACCCCCGTCCCGTCTGACCTCATAGGTATAACTGGGGGGCAGCCATTTTACCAAACCCTCCAAAACTTTTTGGGGGCCTCCGCCCCCCCCCCAACATCGGGGGGGGCGTAGTCGCACCCAAGGCCCAAGAATTGGGTATTTTTAGGGTAAATTCTGCAAAAGTTTTCGAAAAAATCCAAATTTTTGTCGTAAAGCGGTTATTAATTGCGAGAAATATACATTTCATGGACTTTCTGGCTCAATATTTTACGTTATTTTAGACTTAGAAACATGTTGCCAGTAGCGACGCCAGGATTTTTTAAGGGGGCCGACCCAAAAATCGGGCGACCTTTTTTGGGGAAATCCAAAATTTTTGGGAAATTTTAGCAAATTTTACCTTCATTTTCCAAAAAATTTCTCTAATTTTAGCAAACATTTTTCGATTTTTAGATCTTTCGATTTTTTTTCGATTTGAATTTTTTTCGATTAGAAAATTTCTTGAAACACTCAAGTTATGCGTATAAACAGCTGAAAAATTTTCCAATGGGGAGGCCCGGCCCGAATCGCAAATGGCGGCAGCAACCTCGGGCCTCCCCTGCATGTTGCCAGTCAAGTTTTCGAGTTTAAAACCCCTGTGTAATGCAGTGACGTAGCCAGAAAAAAATTTCGGGGGGGAGGAACATCCAAAAATTTTTTACATCTAAAATCGTTATTCGCTCGTTTCAGGCTTTCTTCGCATCAGTGCTGCTGCTCGGGGGGGCATAGGTGTAAGGTGGGGGGGTTGGGGGGTAGCCCCCCTAGCCTTTTTTTCAACCCTCCCCCAAAACCTTTTGGGGGGGGACGTCCCCCCCCCCAACTGGGGGGGGGGGGGTAGTCGCGCCGAAGGCGCGAAAAATGGCCAAAAATTGGGTATTTTTAGGGTAAATTTTGAAAAAATTTTCAAAAATGTCGAAATTTTTGGCTTGAACTGTTTATTATTATGAGAAATACACGTTTTTAACTGTATTATGGATCTTATGACTCAATATTGACCTTATTTTGGACTTGGAAACATGTTGGCAATCAAGTTTTTGAGTTTAAAACCACTGTCTAATGTTAAAATTACTTTATGGTTAGATGTTTTTCATCATTAGAAACGGCTGAAAATGCGATTTTTGGCATAAAAAATGAAAAATTTTTTTGGGGGAGGGTTGGGGGGGGGTCGCCAGAGGGGGCCCCCCCAGAAAATGTTGGGGGGGGGCGCCTCCCCCACCCCAAATCTCCGTTACACCTATGGGGGGGGGCCGTACATACAAACTATCATAGGCATAAGTTTCCCCGGGGGGGGTTGGGGGGGTACTCCCCCCAAAATTTTCGACCCCCTTTGCCCCTTCCCAAAATTTTCGACACCCTCTCCCCCAACTTTCGGCTACCCCCACCCAACCCCCCCCCCAACCGTTTTTGGAGCCAAAAAGTTAGCTAAATTTTGCCCAAAAATGGTCATTCTTTGAAAAATTTTTCTCAAATTTTGACTTAAAATCGCTTTAAAACCGCGTATAAACGCCTAAAACTGTCAAAACAAGCCTTGTTTTCTCGGAAAAAGCATTAAAATACAGAAAATTTTGCATTTTTAGGCCATTTTTTGGATTTTTTGAGGTTCCAATTTTGGGGGGGGTTCGGGGGCATAGGTGTGGCTGGCGAAAAAAGTGGGGGTGGGGGTGGGAAAAAAAAAGAGTGGGGGGGGGGGCAAAAAAAAAGAAGGGAGGGGGGAGCAGAAAAGTATTTTTGGGGGGAGGGGTAAGAAAATTTTCGGGGGGGGGGGTCGGCAAAAAATCGGTTTTTCGCTAAAAACTGCGAATTTTTCTCAATTTTCAGCTATTTTTAGCGATTTTTAAGGTAATAAGGCGAATTTTAGCAATTTTTCGCTACTTTTTTTAAAATTTTCGAATTTTTGGCTAAAATTTTTCAAAAATTTATGTAGGGGGTTGAAAATTTTTGTGGGGGGTCGGCCGAGGCGCGATTTGGGGGAGGGGTAGAAAAAATTTTTTAGGGGGGGAGGGTCTGCGGACCCTCCATTTGGGAGGGATCCAAAATTTTTTTCGCCGATTTCGCTTAAAATTTGCCCATAGGGTAACTCGAGGTAGTGATTTCAAAAATCAGGACGAGAGATCGATCCGATCGACCGATCGATCACTATGATCGATCCCAAAAAATCGATCAAAAATTATTTCGCCGATTTCGCTTAAAATTTGCCCATAGGGTAACTCGAGGTCGCTGATTTCAAACATCAGGTCGAGAGATCGATCCGATCGACCGATCGATCACTATGATCGATCCCAAAAAATCAATCAAAAATTTTTTCGCCGATTTCGCTTAAAATTTGCCCATAGGGTAACTCGAGGTCGCTGATTTCGAATCTGAAGTCAGAATCGTGCACATAGTCGTTATTTTTGTGCTGTCATGCTTGCCGATACCTATACGTATATACGATGATTGGTTCTGTTTCAGGATGGCTCAGGGTGGCAATTTCCCGGATTTAAGAAACTTTCGACTGGAGAATTTGTTTGAAGTCACGACGGATACTGCGACTTCGCTTGATTGGTGCATTCAGCAGGGCCTGATCGCAAATAATCAGGAGTGTCATAATGTTCCCATGCGCTTGGAAGATCATGATCGAGGAGACGGCGTAATATGGAGGTGCAAAAGGGGCGGTGAATGCAGAGCTAAGCGAAGTGTGCGATTTGGGTCATCTCGGCAAAACATTTTCCAATCTACTGCCGTAACGGAACTAATTCCAAATTCACGTTCCCAAAATTCCTGCTTATCCAGTTCGTAGCTCCACAAATAAACCATTCGAAGCACCGTTGGAATGCTCAGTTTAGTTCCACTGAAAAATGACCCAAATCGCACACTTCGCTTAGCTCTGCATTCACGGCCCCTTTTGCACCTCCATATTACGCCGTCTCCTCGATCATGATCTTCCAAGCGCATGGGAACATTATGACACTCCTGATTATTTGCGATCAGGCCCTGCTGAATGCACCAATCAAGCGAAGTCGCAGTATCCGTCGTGACTTCAAACAAATTCTCCAGTCGAAAGTTTCTTAAATCCGGGAAATTGCCACCCTGAGCCATCCTGAAACAGAACCAATCATCGTATATATATACGTATAGGTATCGGCAAGCATGACAGCACAAAAATAACGACTATGTGCACGATTCTGACTTCAGATTCGAAATCAGCTACCTAGAGTTACCCTATGGGCAAATTTTAAGCGAAATCGGCGAAAAAATTCGGTAATCATTTACTTTAGGGGTCAAAAAGGTTTTCTATATAAAATCGTCGATAAAATTTGGCGAAAATTTACCTACGGGGGTTTTCGGGGGTGGCGGTTTCAGGAAAAATACCAGATTTAATGTAGCTGCTGAACCGCGACCTGTAGGGCGCCGAACCCGGTTTTTGGGAGGTGAGCCCGTGGGAAAATTTTTATTCCGACGTTCCCCGACCGCGAAATTGGGTTCTAGGGGGTTTTTGGGGGCCAGGAATTCAAATCTGGGCTCCGTTTTTCTGCCCGACCTCCCCATAATGCTGTGGCGCCCTACCGCTGCCGTGGTTCCGACCCCGTGGGAAAATTTTTATTCCGACGCTCCCCGACCGCGAAAATGGGTTCTAGTGGGTTTTTGGGGGCCAGGAATTCAAATACGGGCTCCGTTTATCTGCCGGATCACCCCATAATGCTGTGGCGCCTTACCGCCGTCATGGTTCCGACCCCGCTCATGGGAATATTTTTATTCCGACGCTCACCAACGGCGAAAATGGGTTCTTGGGGGGTTTTTGGGGGCCAGGAACTCAAATCCGGGCAGTGTTGGTGAATTCAAATCTGGCTTGGGGTTTGAAAAATCGGAAAGTTATTCGAAAATTGTACCTCCAAATTTGGGCACTTACGTGTCTATATACTTATGTGGGACACAAAAATTTTGCCTTGTCGTCTCCTTAGGGACCGAAAAAATTTTTCGTCTCTGATTTGACTGGAGAAAGGTGAAAATCGAGGTCGCTCTGACAAAAATCGAATCGAGAGATCGATCCGAATTTGATCGATCGATCACCAGAATCGATCGATCAAAAAATTTGTCATCCGATTTTCGCGAAAGGTTGTCTCTTAGGGAATTCTGGAATGCTGATTCCAAATCTGCAGTCGAAATTTCGTGAAGATCTATCGTTCGATTCTACAAAAACACACACACACGCGCGCGCGCGCGCGCGCGCGCGCGCGCACGCGCGCGCGCGCGCGCGCGCGGCGGGGGGTGGTGCAAAAATCTAATTTCATCGATTGTTCAAAAATTTCGTCAATAACTCAATTTTGGCAGCTCGTAACGAAATTTCGACTGCAGATTCGGAATCAGCACCCTGAATGGCACTAGAGACAACTTTTCACGAAAATCGGAGACGAAAATTTTTTGATCGATTTTGATCGATCGATTTTACTGATCGCTCGATCCATCGGATCGATCTCTCGATTCGATTTTTGAAATCAGCGACCTCGATTTACCCTAGGGCCAAGTTCTCAGCCAAATCGGAGACAAAAATTTTTTCGATTCCTAAGGGGGGACCAGGGCAAAATTTTTGTTCCTCCCCATCTATATACGAACATAAGTGCCCAAATTTGTTCAGCTAAAAATAATGACAATTTTTCGACACAATATCTACTATTTTCGACATATATATATATATATATATATATATATACAAAAACTATATACTTATATATATTGCGCTTTAAAACTTCTCTTTTGCGGTTTTAGCTAGTTCTATTTTTTCAATTTTTTCATTAATTTTCGGAAAATTGCAAAAATTTTGCATTTTTCTGTCCACTTTTTGCTTCAAATTATTTTAGTTGTCTTCAGTTGGTACCGCGAGCAATAATACGTAACTGAACGAAGTACA
>JASAND010017321.1:0-33088 GCA_030248195.1 Trissonchulus latispiculum | reverse complement strand
GCGAATTTTGAATTCCCATCGAAAGAATCTGCTTGATCTGCTTTCAGACTGGCCCTATTTGCTTGAACGCTTGGCTGCTGTCACTTATCATTCTCGAACCCTCAAGGTGAGGACTGAGCTACTTTTCATTTGAAGAGTGACTGGTGACGGAATTTGATTAAATTAATTTTAGTTTAACTAAATTAAAGATTTGTGAAAATTGCCAGCACGTTTTTAATCTTTGTTTTCATCCCAATCATTTCAGGTTTAGACGAAATTGTGGAAATGTTTGAGCGAATCCAGGAGATTGATCCTAATCGTTTGGATGGAATTGATCTTTTATTCCAATACTTTGTTTGTTAGGTAACGCTCCGTGTTACAGCTTTCTTCTGTCACCATTTACCTTAGCTTTGTGAGATCCTTTTTGAACATTTCTCCGCCTTCCTTGATAGCATGATGCTTGTCCTTGTCTGTAAATTTGTTTTTATTTAAATTTGGTCCTTGTTTGATCGATGGTAAATATTGCTTTTTTTCTTAAACAATTGTAAAAATTTGCTGATTTTCAGAGTATGAGAGTAGAATTGGCAAATTTGGCTCATCGTTTGTTTGAAGATAATAAATACACAATTGAAACCTGTTGTGTAGTAGGTTCGTCTGTGAATATTGATCTCGTTTTTGCATGTTGTATAATCCTCTCTCACAGGATTAATGTTTGACTAGATGTCCGTAGTTTATGATTGTGCATCCTTTGCTGGAGAAACAAGACACAGATTCTTTCCATACTGGTTGAGCAGGAGCAGTCTTTCCTGAGTGCGATGTAAAATCATTGGATCGTTTTTAGCTAAAACTCTTCACGCGCGCCCTATTTGAAAAAAATGCTAAAAAATACCATGCTTCTTGGGAGAATTGGGTTTCTAAAGATTCTCCTAAGCTACGATGCGAGTGCTGTCCACCAGTTCTAACTTTTCTCCTGAATTTAAAAGACAGTACCAGCACCTCCTTATTAGAATTTTTTGTAAACGATTTATGTGGGTCTCCTGGCTCCTGGACATTTTCCTAAGTATCCACTTATGAGAATCATTTGCTCAACTGCTCATCAACAGTGAGAGTACGAGACGTTGTGGTCGCTTTATTTTTTAAAATAGCAGACGGAGTGGGTGAATAAAAAGAAAAATATTATTAAAAATTTTTACGTTTTTTATTTTCAAAAATACTGATAGTAATAACTGTCGTCCATTCATTTCTAGGAAACTATTTCTCGATGCGCGGTGAGCATGAGCGCGCAATCACCTACTTTCAACGAGCTTTGAAGCTGAATCCGCGATACAGTGGTGTTTGGGTGCTAATCGGGCACGAGTTTATGGAATTGCAAAATCAGGCGGGCGCTACCAAAGCCTATCGTAAAGCGATTGGTATGCAGCATTCACTGTCTAATTTTATATGGTTGAAGAGTTTTCAAAAACGTACGAACAGTATGAAATGAAATGAACTGATTAATTGATAAAATAATATGAAATGAAATCCACTGATTAATAACGGAATTGTATAATAGAATGCCCAACTTTTGGGACATGTATAGTTTACTGTAACTCATTATCTTATTGCATTGTTTATGTAAATATAAGTATGATTTTCCCTGCAAAATGGATTGGCTTATTTGTTTTTCTACTATTCAGATTAGTTGGACCTGGTGGTCCTAGTGGAGGTAATTACTTGAAATGAAATGAAAATGAACTGTCTAGTAGGGCCATTGTTTAGTTATTATTGGTTGCGAGAATATTTGGTGAGTAACTGCCAGTATGTCACACTGACTTACTTACTTCACTTATTGGCCCAGACGATTTCCGTCCATGAAAGCCGCTGATCCATTGACAATCCTTCTCCAAGACGATCTGTCTTGGGCAGTCCGATACCAATCCCGTAAACCCAGCTTCTGTACGTCATCCAGGGCTACATCGGACCATTGCTTCCTTGGTCTGCCTGGCCTTGCCAGAGCCCGTGGGCCATCTGGGATCCATCCAAACAGCATCCGTTTAGGGATCCTGTTTTCAGTTTGTCTAGACACATGACCCAGCCATCGTAATCTCGACTTAGCTAGGCTGTCCTTGATAGGTGGAATACCACACGCATCCCTCAATGTCGCAACCGGGACATGGTCTCTGAGTGACACCCCCATAATTCGTCGCAGGCAGTTGTTTTGGAATACTTCTAGGCGTGTAGTGTCTGTTGTTCGAGGTGCCCAAGACTCGCAGCCGTAAAGGAGAACTGCCAGCACAGAAGATTTGAACAAGCTGAGCTTAACGTGTAATTGCAGGTCGTGATTATTCCAGATGTTAGAAAGTTTGCTGAAGGAGACACTTGCTAGCCTGATTCGATTAGTGATTTCATCGTTCAGCTGTCCATCTTGCGAGAAAACACAGCCCAGATACTTAAATTCTGTAGCCGTTTCGATGTCTTCGCCGCCAACCTGGAGGACAGGGTCATCAGGTTCATCAGAAAAACAGACGGCCTTCGTTTTCGGACAGCTGATCTCTAGACCCAAGGTCCCACATACTGCAGCAAAACAACTTACAATCTGGTTGATGTCAGCTGGAGTTGTTGCAATTAAGGCAGCATCATCAGCATACAATAGGGCAGTTATGGTATCCATGAAAGACTCTTCGCTCTTACGCTTCTTACCATCAGGAAAAACTTTTCCCGGGATTGAGAGTAGGGAGATGCCCCGATAGTTATCACAAACTGACTTGTCTCCCTTGTTATGTAGCACAGATAAAACCGCCTTGCATCATTCCGCCGGACACACTTCAGCACGCCAGCAAGTAGTGATAATACTATGTAGCCATATGATTGCACTATCTCCAGCATATTGAAGCATTTCACTGGTGATCCTGCAAATTCCAGGAGCTTTTCTACGTTTTAGACTCCGTACTATGGTCCTGATTTCGTCTATGGTTGGTTCCGCCGATTCTTCTGCTGGCAAAGGTTGACGATTTATATCACGCAATAACTCCTGCAGTCCCAGACTATCAATATTTCGTTGTATTGAGTTGAGTAAATGTTCGAAATGATTCTTCCATCTCATCAGCTTTTCAGATTTAGATTTCAGAGGTTGGCCATCTCTCCCCTTCAGATCGTTTGTTGCAGAGGCCGGCTGCTTCCAGAATATCTTCAGTTTAGAGTATACTTCATGCCACCGGTTAGCATGGTAATCACTGTCAATCTCGGCTGCTAATGACCTAAAATATCTGTTCTTATTTTTTCTGACTGACGTCTTCACTGCGCGCTGGAGCTACTTGAAGCGCTGATTTAGCTCCTGTTGTCTGTTCCCAACGGCAGATAGTTGTTGGCTACGTACTGCTCTCTTCTGCTTGCACAGTTCAATAGTCTCAGGGGAGATCCAGTTAGGCTGGCAACGATTCTTTCGCCCAAGCACCTCTGCAGCAGCAGACGTCAAAGCCGCTTTCAAGGTTGACCACTTTTCTTCAACGGAGACATTTTCACCGTTAGCCTGCAGTATCGGCAGCTTCTCATTCACGGACTGACGGTAACGATTTGCGCATTCTGGAGAAAGCAGTTGGTCTGAATCAAACTGGATCAAGGTCCCGTTTCCGAGATCGCAATCTGAATCTGATGGGCGCCACCAAAAGCCGATGATCCGTTCCTCTTGAGAGATCTGTGACTCCAGGCATGTTGGCACTACCCCACACTCGGCAGTCTCTGGCAGCCGAATTGAACCGGCTACTGAAACATATAAAATCCAGGGTCTTATTAGCCAGTCCAGTGTTAGAATACCACGTTACCTGATGTGCTCGCTTATGCCTGAATGATGTATTCATTCGCAGGCGGTTTCGGTTACACAAGTTTACAAGCCTAAAACCGTTATCATTGGACTGTCCATAGCAGAAGGGACCTGTGCTGCGCCCATTTCGTCTTTGATCAGCTCCAACTGTTGCATTCATGTCACCGCACAAGGCGACGGCATCCGAATTTGGTAGCTTTCGCAAGAGATTAGCCAGAGAACAATAGAAAGAATCCTTTGCAGCCACATCACTACAATTTGTGGGGGCATAGCAACATACAACTGCCAGTTTGACTGGGTGGGTGTTCAGGCGAACACAGAGCAGTCTATCCGGGTTGTCATCATCCGTTAGTACACTCTCTACACAGTTGGCTGCTTTGGATGACATGGCAATTCCAACTCCGTGTGTTCTCGTTCCATCACCTTTCCCACTGAATTCAATTGTCCAGTCCAGTTCGGTATGTCTGCCCCGTCCTGGCCACCTGGTTTCCTGCAGACAGCATATGTCAACCTTAAATTGCCTCAGTTTGTTAATCAAGAACAGGGATGATTGATCACCATTCAGACTTAGAACATTCCAATTTCCAAGCCTAACTTCACCTTTAACCATTCTCAGTCCAGCGTCATTGGGAAGAGATTCCAAAGCCTCCAGGGCTTGTTCGGTCAGGGCAATATTTTCACTTCCGAAACCCGAAAAAAGCGAGGAGGCTTCTTCATCTAGTTGGTCGAGTAACAATGGCAAACGCTGTTCGGTTGCTTCAACTTCTGTTTGCAAAAATCCACTGAAATCTAGAGGCCCAAGGGGGCTGTGGGTGACAAAATTGTCAATAGAGAGGTTAAGATTTTCCATACAGCATGGTATACGCGGGGATAGCATCTCAAACGTCACGCACCGTTGCCCCGCACAGCGCTAAACGCAACAGAACTGACACCCGTTTAGAACGGCATCTCACCGCCATTCATCCCTTCAGCACGGGGTCCACACCTTGGGATTGGCCCTGGGGAGGGAAGTCGGGATCGGATCCACAGCTACACATACTCCTCACACGCCACCATAAGGAGGTAGGAACTCAGGGAAGATGAAACGGGGGAAACCACGGAACCGAGGAACCACCTGTCCCATCTACCACAGTGCATGGTGCCGGATCGCACCTCTCGCCCTGTCGGGGCGGCCCAAATTTATCGAGCTGGGCTGGACTCTAGTGCCCCGATTAGCTCATTCTATCTACATAGAACGGAGCAGACAGACAGTCCCCAGGTGCGCCGGGGAAATCCTTTAGATACTGTCGTGCCACCAAAGCCTTTCCGCTTCAGCTTTGGCGACTGTCAGGATTTCCCACACGAGGAGGCCCAGGCACAAGCACCCAAGTATGTCAGACGTTTCGGCATAAATTGCAAACAGTGTTTAAGGGTGGCTCGGTCGAACTATAGTACGACCTAGGTCGAACTATAGTACGACGAAAAAATGTGTGTACAAAGTTCGACCGTTTATAGCAGATTAACCTTTGGAGTAAACCCCAACAATGTATATATTTTCAGAATCCTTAGGAAGCCGAGATTTCGAAAATCCGGAATTCCGGGTTTCATTCACATAAAATCTAAAGTTTTTATTTTTTCGCCCAATTTTTATCGCAATCAAAATTTTGTTTTCAGGATTGAATAGAGCTGGTCCCGCTGCATATTTTTGCTCTTAGAAATTTTTCACGAAAATGCACTCAATTTCCGGAATTCCGGGTTTTCAAAATTTCCGGATTTTAAAAATTTTCTCCAATATATACCCACAAGATGGGTATCATTCGAAAGCTCTTATCGAGCTGAACAACTTTTGTAATAGAATGAACATGAACTCTTGAAAATGCACACAATTCCCGGAATTCGAGAAAACCGGATTTTCCGGATTTTAAAACTTTTCTCCAATACCTCACAATATGGGTATTATTCGAAAGCTCTTGATGAGCTGAACAAACTGGGCTTTCTAGGCGAAAAAAGTGGGGGTGGGGAGAGTAGGGGGGAGCCCAACCCAAAAGTGGGGGGATCTAAAGTGGTCTAAAATCGCTAAAAATGCTGTAAAAATAGCCTGTTTTCTACATATACTGCTATAACTATGCTTAAAAGTGCTCAAAAATTGAGTTTGAGTACCAAAATAGACGATTTTTGACCAAAAAATTCCGAATTTTTGAAAATTTTGACCAAAAATCCTTAAAATTTGGCATTTTCTGGGCACCTTATAGTGAGTGGGGGGGGAAGCCCAAAAAAGTGGGGGGCGCCCCTCCCCACCCCCTCCCACGAAAAAAGCCCAGACAAATCTTGTAATAGAAATGTCTGAAAATGCACCCAATTCCCGAAATTCACGAATTCCGGATTTCAGTCTAGCTTGGAAGGTATTAGCGAATTCCGAGAACTGGGCTCATTTCTGCGAGTTGGTTCTATTACAAGATTTGTTCAGCTCATCAAGAGCTTTCGAATGATACCCATATTGTGGGGTATTGGAAAAAATGTTTAAAATCCGGAAAATCCGGTATTCTCGAATTCCGGGAATTGTGTGCATTTTCAAGAGTTCATTGTATTACAAAAGTTGTTCCGCTCGATAAGAGCTTTCGAATGATACCCATCTTGTGGGTATTGGAGAAACTTTAAAATCCGGAAATTTTGAAAACCCGGAATTCCGGAAATTGAGTGCATTTTCCTGAAAAATTTCTAGGAGCAAAAATATGCAGCGGGACCAGCTCTATTCAATCCTGAAAACAAAATTTTGATTGCGATAAAAATTGGGCGAAAAAATAAAAATTTTAGATTTTCCGTGAATGAAACCCGGAATTCCGGATTTTTCCGGATTTTCGAAATCTCGGGTTTCTGAGGATTCTAAAAATATATAAATTGTTGGGGTTTACTCCAAAGGTTAATATGCTATAAACGGTCGAAGTTTGTACACACGTTTTTTGGTCGTACTATAGATGAAAAATCAAATTTAGCAATGTTCATTTGGATTTTAAAATTTCCGTTAATCTGGATGTAATTTCCTACTCGATTCCTCTTAAGGAGTTTAAAAAATTGTTGACTGTTTGTTTACGTAGCTGATTTGACTCCGGCAAAATATTGGATTCTGATAGTTTCATTAACTGCCTGTGTTCCGTAGTCAATTTCATTTTGTTACTTTATAGAGGTGGAGCCAACAGATTATAGAGCCTGGTACGGATTGGGTCAGAGTTACGAGATAGCTAAGATGCCATCTTGGGCTTTATATTACTACAGACAGGCCCATAAACTGCGTCCAACTGACTCCAGGTTTCTTGTCGCTATGGGAAGTGCTTTTGAAGCATTGGGACAGCATTCGGATGCTGGCAAAGCCTACTGGAAAGCTCACTCTGTCGGAGATATTGAGGGAATGGCCCTTATGAAGTTGGGAAGGTAACCTTATCTGTTGGTCAACAATTTGTTGTTGGGTTTACGCTTTCTTAGAGTTGCGAATAAGAAAGTGACCCACCTTGGCTATTGTCCTGTCAAAGAAGAAATCGGGATCGACCACTTGTTTATCACAATGCTCTTATTGAAGCTTCTGATCATAATCAAGAGTACATAATAGATAAGAGTGTGACAGCTGGCAGGCTCTCTGCTTTATAAAGCTCAGACGCACTCAGCCGTTGTTTTTTTCGAGCTCTCGCACTTACAGTTGGGAGAGTGAACGTACAGAAACCTGCTCTGGGTACACTTGTGGGGGGTCACTAGGTACTGGTTTGTGTGGGGCTGTCATCCGTTAGCGAACAGAGCATGTACCTGCAGCTGATAACAGAGAGCCTGCCAACTATCACACTCTAATATTTCATAACTAATCCACAAAATTCTGTGTAAAACGTATGCAACTGATCAGTTTTGTTTTAAGTGTTTTAGTTGATTTTAAAGATTTGTCTTTGTCTTGTCTTTGCCGTTACTGCTTGCTCCTATTGATTTCGCTCTCTTGTGCATATACTATCTTTTCTGTCGAGTTTGTGGTTTATCTTATTCTCTGGTTCTAGTCTCTACGAAACAACCAAAAAGAATGACCAGGCTGCTTCCGTCTATTCGCTATATTTGGAAAGACTTCAAGAGCAGAAGGTTTGTTATGTTACCGCTTGCTAATAATTTGAAATTGTATGTGTGATCAACCATACTCTGGGCTTATTCTACTGGGGGGGGGGGGCCCCCCCCCATAAACACCCTTCCCCCCCCAAAATCGTTTCCCCCCCCCAAAAAATCGTCCCCCCCAAAAAAGTGGGTGCCCCTTTTGGTACCAACTTTTGCCCTGAAAAAATCGCTCAGAAGGCCAAATTTTCAAAAATTTTCCGGCTTCGCCGGAGATTTTTAGTAGATTTTTGCCTATTTAAGCACTATTTTTGCACTAAAAACGAACTTTTTTGGCGGTTACTAAAAAAATAGCGCTATTTTTAACATGTTTTTAGAAAAATTTTGAAAAATTTTCGCCCCCCCCCCCAAAAAAGGACTCGCCCCCCGAGGGCCCCCCCCCAAAGAGCCCCCCCCCAAGAAAAAATCCCTAGAATAAGCCCAGATACTTACGAGACCGCATTATCCGTACCTAGCTAGCTATTCTGTTGCTCATTTGAGCTATTTGTCTGGACTGCTGGCTAGCCGCAAAAGTATTCGCGATCACAATAGAGTAAAACCTAATACATACTTGTATATCTCATTACAAGAAGTCACCACTAACTATTCAGGCATTCGAGTGCGTCTAACACTTAAGATCTAATAGCTATCCCTGGTAGGCAAGAGTCTATCAGCTGACAGGAACCCAAAATACAAATCAGTCGCATAATATGCAATAGCTTTCGTTACATGATCTATGGATCCAAAACAATGCACTAGCTAGTATGGGGAGGGATAAGCGGCTAGTAATGGAGCGGATTAATATAGAAAGATGGAAATAGTATGATAATAATAATAATATTTAAAAACTCTACGTTATAATATGGCCGACGACAACTAGTCGTCAGTCTAGTCTTTTGACCTCTCCAGCCTGAAATAAAAATTGATAATTCTGAAATTGATTAAACCCACTAATGTTGGTCTTTTTCTCTAAATTAGTTGTAGCGTTTTTCAAATGTCAAGGTGTGTATATTATGATCATGTTTCTCCTGGATCTCGTTGGAGTCTCCTGGGTTTGGGGCTAGGTTTTTTTTGGTCAAAAATAGCGTCGTTTGCAGAAATGAACAATAGTTTTGACGACGCCAAAATAAAAATGACGACAGAATGACCAAGCCAAAATGTGGCAGTAGCACTCAAATTTAACAAGAATGCAAAGTTTCTATTACGTTTTAACAGTGATTTTTCAAAAAATTCTCAAATTTTGGGGGCTGCCGTCCCCAAACCCCCGCTATATATATATGTGTATATATTATCTTAGTGATGTTAAGCTTCGACGATGTTTGAACAGTCAATCAGTATATCTATTATATATATATATATACGAAGCCATAGGCTACGAGTCTTTATGCTACATACTTCAATTGCATTTTTTGATGCAAGTTTCTCATACCAATTTCGCTGAATATTTTCTTTAAAAACTTTCTCTTCGGATTATCTCAGCTAGAATGGAATGAGAGCTTATATATACGTACGTATGTACCAGGATAGGATGTTTAAGAACGTTTATTGCATAAATGTTATAACTACTAGGGATGGATCTGGAGGGCAGCCCTGTCGTTGCGATTTGAAGGTAAGTAAAAGCAACCAGAAAAAACAGAAAAAAGGCATGTCAACAAAATTTCGTGAGCGTTTATATACGTACGTATATTTCCAACGTTTTTACCAGACTTTTGGATAGAAAAAGCTTAAAATGTCGTGCGAGTTTAGCAAAAAATGCTTATTTTTCCCTTCAAAAAGGGTAAATTTTAAAAAATTTTCTTGTTTCTGCAAAATGAAAAGAATTAAAGATTTAAAGGACGATTTTATCTAAAAAGCAAAAAATTTAACTTCAACTGGGGGGCCCCGCCCCCAGACCCCCCACATTGTATCGGGTTGTTATCGTCATTGTCAGTGCTCAAAGACATGATACATACACAGACATCAGATATGAGTACGTAAGTTAGAATATATATTCGCGGGACAATGCGAAATATGAAGCAACACACGCCAACAAGGTAAAAATTCAACCAAAATTACGAATATAGCCTAAAATCAAAACAAAACTGCATTTCTGCAAAACTTAATTTTTGACGTTGGACAAATAAAAATGACGCTCAGAAAATAAAAATGACGAAAATTTGACGAAATCCGATTTTGAAAAAAAAACGCTGGTTTGGGGTCTGACCTTTCATGCCTGTCCGGAGAAACCCAAAGAGTGGTCCAGTTCCTCAGGAGGGTGAGACTCCTCCATCCCTCAGTCTATGCCTAGCGATGACTCCTGAACAGAGAGAGAGAGAGAAAGAAACAGGGTCACATTCAGTCGTTTTTCTTTCAGATGTCAGATGAAGAGAACGAAGCGGACTGTCACAGATTTCTTGCGGAATACTGTCTAAAGGAGGGTCGCCTTGATGAAGCACATGCCTATTCTTTTAAATGCTTAGAACTTGGAAAGGTTCGTACTGTTCTTGACTCGTCTGGTACTAGATAGTATGATCCCGTCTGGTACTAGATACTCGAAAATTTTCGGGTACCCGGGTCCTGCTTGGGATACCCGATATCCAGTTAAAACCGGAAAAAAACCGGATTAAACCGAATTAATCTGGATCAAGCAGAGAGAAATTTTTTGGCTCAGAAAATTTTTAACCACCGAAAATTTTTGGCTAAGAAAATTTGTAACCACCGAAGATTTTTCAGTTTATTATAAAATTTACTATTATTAAAAGATACTACAACAGAAAAACGGATATAATGGGAAGAGGAATTAGTCCTGGTATTTTTCAAACATTTTATAATTTTCAATTTTTAGATTTGACTTTAAAATATTAAATTTACCTTGCTCTAATAATTTTTTCTTTCTTTAAATTCCTGTTGGAGCAGTCATAATGCGGAAGTTGATGAATTAATTAAAACTTAAAATTCACAAGATATATACAAACAAAACTGTTCGCATCAAATCAGTGACTTTTGCCACAGCTCTGCGTTGTTCTCTAAACTGTAAGTAACAATACTAGGTACCATTAGATGATGTCAATAGTGACTGATATGATCTTGAAAATTTAGTGATTCTCTTTAATGCCACATGGTCAATGTTGAAAAACTTCCTTCACTAACGGCCAATGCTCATTAGGTTTCAATTTTTGTCAACTTTAACCATAGGTTAACGCGGGGGGGTCTGGGGGGGGTCCAAGCCCCCCCTCCAATCCGGACAAGGTACAAGCCCTATCGCCGTCGGGGACAAGGGGAAACGAAAAAATGGCCAAGGGGCAACCAAAAACAGCCGAAAAAATTAGTTTTTACAGTAAAATTTCAAAAAATTTCCGGCTTCTCCGGAATTTTTTAGTTAAAATGTTTAATTTTTCGGGAAAATCTGGCAAAATTTTGAAAATTTTGACAAAAAATTGCTAATTTTAATAAAATTAGCCTTAATTTTTCGAAAATTTTTAAAATTTTTTCTTGAGGTACAAGCCCCCCTGAAAACTTATGTTCAAGGTACAAGCCCGCTCAAAATTTTTTGGGGACAAGCCCCCCCAGGACCCGACCCTATGTTAATGTATGACTTTAACTGTTTCTAAACTGAATTCTGAACTAAGAAAATGCTCTCAGATTGTTTGAACATTCATTTAATCAAATGTTAGCATACGAGCTTTTGGATGATTCTTTGGTATGCGCACGCCTTTAGTGACTGAGAAAGTTTAGCCAACTTGAGGGAGATGGTTACTTTGAATTTCTTTGGATACTGTGGAACCGTAATGACAATAAATGAATTTATTTCATGGAATATTTAATAAATGTCTTGTAAACGTTTAATAAAAGTTCTAAAGGACTTGCATCTCTCATCAGTTTTAGGTTTAGTAAAGTTACTCCAAAAGCAAAAGGACAGAGAGAGGGAAAGGAAATTGGAACGTAGCAATTGTTTTCAGGTAAAAAATTATAAAATTAATCTAAATGGAAAATGTAAACGCTAATGTCAACACATAAGTCAATTTATTGAGCGAGTGAGTTTAAAATTTTACATTTGTTGTCAGTAAAGTGTAGTATCCGATCACAAAAAGTTTAGTTTTTTATCCAAGACATTTTATTTTTACGTGGTTTCATTAAGAAATTACGTACATAAAAGGAATAAAAAACTACGTAAAACTTAGTATACTTTTGCTTGCAAACAGCTTTTGCTTGTTTGCTGCCTTTTGTGCTGTTCCAATTTCCAGAGACAAGCAGTTGAAGTTAGCTAAGTTTTGTCATGGGGATTTGCTCTTTTAGTCCAAACGCTTTCTAAAATTTGTTAATATTTAAAGGTTAGAGGAAACGGACAGCGAAACGGTGGTACGAAACTCAGAAAATAGCTGGTCTGAGCGCGGTTATAAAATAAAAACCAATGTTGTCTGTATTAACATCAGATTCTGAATCCGGTACAATTAATTGAAAGTCCTTATAATCCATTTTAGTCTTTAAAACTCCTTTGAAATAACTTAGGAATAAAAATATGTCCAATCTAAGCTCAATGTGAATAAAGACCTCTGAAAAAAGTTAAATTTCAAAATGGCTAAACCGAAAAATGGGTTAAACATTTCTCGGGTACCTGAAAATGTTCGGGTACCCGAGTACCCGGGTACCCGGGCAGTGTCGCAATTACCCGACATAGGGCTTCGGGTAGTACCGGGTACCCGGGTCCAATTTGGACCCGTGCCCATGCCTACGAAGTAGTTTATATGCTCATACCTGCGCATTTATTGAGACTTGTATGTGATCAAGAGTACATGGTATATAAGAGTGTTACAGCTGTTCTCTGTTATCACTGCAGGTACGTGCTCTGCACACTACTGGCTGACCCCACTCGCTTCAGAGGAATTCGAACGCTTTGCGTTCTATCGCTCGAAGCAGACACAAATTAGACGCACACAGGCGTTGTTTTTTGAGCTTTAGAACGTAAAGATACGTCGAGTGAGCCTCGTACAGAAACGTGTACTGGGTACACAT
Source organism: Trissonchulus latispiculum (assembly GCA_030248195.1). Lineage (NCBI taxonomy): Eukaryota > Metazoa > Nematoda > Enoplea > Enoplida > Ironidae > Trissonchulus > Trissonchulus latispiculum. Next base: position 20,220 of record JASAND010017321.1, on the reverse strand, counting down.
TTATGGGGGCTCACTAGGTACACGTTTGTGATCAGCCGTTAGCTTGCAGAGCATATACTGGCAGCTGATAACAGAGAACCTGCCAGCAGTCACCCTCCTATATTATATTATCTACTCTTGGTTGTATCTAACAGACTATTAAGTTTTGTTTTATACTTTAGCATAAAGATGAAGTGAAAGACTATTTGAAGACCATTGCTCAGCTTCGGAGCGAATCAGAAACAAAAGATCGGACCACGGAAATGGAAGTGGTTGCTACAGATACAACTTAAGCTATAGTGAAACTTGCTCTACCTTATCTGTATAATTGAGTTTATGACATCTGGGATGCTTTCGTGCCGTAGAAGAAAATACAGTGATGGCTTTTTCAGTTCCGTTTTTGAAGCAAGCTAATAGGATGAGAGGTTGAAGTGGACATTAAGCATTTCTGCTTGTCGCATTGTGTTTGTTTGCTCATGTAAAATCTGTATGTATATTAAAAGCTATTTGTTCGAATAGTGTAAGTGGATAGTTGTAAGAGTGGATTAGATTAGGTCGCTGATACAAGAGTACGTACAGATTAAAAATGTAATGGTTATGTTGTGCTTGTCACGGTGGGATTTTCCCCTTTGAGAGTTTCCCCCGGAATAACTACACCGGTGTGAATTTTCCCGGGGGGAAATTTTGAACCAATGCAAGAAATAATGAAGATTTCAGTAGTTTGGCTCCAAGTTATCATGCTTTGCAGATTGGCATGTTGTTGGCGTAATCCGCCAAAAGACTGAGATACAAAATTAAATCTGAGTATAAATAAAATTTCTTGAAAAACCAGAAATTATGCAAGATTATTATATCAAGAAAATGGGTCTCTTGCGCTTCCACTCCACCCCCCCCCCAGCCATAACTTTTGATTTTTTGACCAATAACTTTGAAATTTGGTATGGGTGCATACTGGAGGCTTAAGAATTCAAAAAATTTAAAGTTTTTGTTTGGTAAGGGGGGACCAAGGGGAACTAAAATTTTTTTAAAAAAATTTGCTAAAAACTTGCATAGGGGTTTTCAGCAGTGTTGGCATCTGGGATGGGATGGGATGGGATTCAAAACTCATCCCATGTGGGTGTGGGATCAGTGGGATTATGTGGGATCATTTTGCCTTACAATGCCTTTAAACACTGTTTCCAAATTTTGAAAAAGTGCAAAATTTTGGTAAATTTGGAATAAAAATGTCTGTTCAATTTAATGAATGGTGTTTTGATGACTATCAGCAAAGCAAAGCATGGAGCTCTTGGAGCATGGAGCATGGTGCTGGTATAGCTTTACAGTTTTAAAACTACACAAATGTTACTCGGTATCTTACACCAGTTTCGAGATTTTTTGGCACAGAATTATATTACAATATTACATATAAATAACACTTTTTCGATTTCCTATTTCGACACAGCAGACCTCAGCTTTCAGGTGACTTTTTTCCATATATAGTGCCACACCCCAGTAGCTTTCGCGATGAGGGGTAGTGTCATACCAAATCTTGCACTGGGTTCACGGTATGGCACTGAATAAGATCGCAATTACCCGAGATTGGCAAAGCTAAGGTGAATTTTCTCAATAACCGAACGAGATGCGACTTAAATTTGATAAACTCGTTAAAATATCCCACTTAGACAATAAAATTTATAAAAATGAGTTAAATTGGAGATGGTAGAAACAATCACCCCAAAGTGGGCCCCCTTAAGTCAGTATAAGTCAAAAAGATTTTGGAGGTCAAAAATGGCTAGTTTTGAGGAAATCAGTTTTGTCAAAATTACTGCCAAATCTTACGGAGAATTTACTATTGATATACTTTCTATTCAATTTACACAATCTAGTTGCACATTTTATTAATGCCTATTAGCTGGTGGAGTTCGTTGTTATTTAAGCTAGAGACTTGGCCGAAACACCCATTTGGCAAAACTGTGACTATGTATTTTGTTTTAAACATCAATTTCTGAAAACTACCTCATGGTCCTCCATGGATCCTTTTCTTGACTTGAACTTCACTAGCTGCGAGAATACTCAATGCGAAGTTGCAAAATTTCGGTGTCATCGCACATTTGGTGGATTTTCTGGAGTATTAAGACCTGGTGAGCCAAATCCATGAAATTCCAGATTCTATATATAGTTTTGAGAAATCGATACTCAATGTTTGGTGGTCTATATTTAGTTAGTATGTAAAAAAGTTTGCTGGTTTTTTGCAAATTTTTCGCGGTTTTACTGATTATAAACTTTAAAACGATGTATCAAATTCTTCCAACTTGCAAAATTGCAAAAGTTTATTGCGTTTCAAAATTCCCCTCACAAAATGGTTGCCACTACCTTAAGACCTTATGCCAATATTAAAATTTCAATGCTACGGCGATTGTAAGGTCAAATACTGCAAGTGGGATTATGTGGGATTGGAAAAAGCAAGTTGGAACAAATGGGATTGGATGGGACGGTGAATTTGAAAATCTGGTGGGATGGGATGGGATGGGATCGGAGAATTCGTCCCATTTGCCAACTCTGGTTTTCAGGGGCGCTGAGCACGAATCTGAAAACCGTTTTTCGATTCAGCTTTTCGCTAGCTCAGTATGAGCTAAAGCTGTAAGCTTAACATGTGAAACTCCTCAAAACTCTCCCCGGAATTAATCCTGATTTCAAAGCAGTTTTAAACATTATTTCAAATTTTTTAGCCTTTGAATTTGTGAAAATGTCGGTGTCACCGTGAAATTTTTCCCCCTAGAAATTTTTCTCCCAGGAAAAATATCACCGGTGAAATCTTTCCCTCCGGAAAAATATCCCCGGTGAAATTTTTCCGGGGGGGAAAGATTTCACCGTTCAGTTGTAAATAATTTTTAACATCTAAGGAGAAGGCCCCAGCTCCTAACAAATAATAAAATTCTCAAAACTGAGATTAGTATAGATTTGCCCTGAATTCTTCCGTTTTAGAGATGCAACATAATTTTTCGAACATGAGTTCACGAAACCAGCTAAATTAGCACAAATTTCCTGACATAAAGGCTAAATATAGGCTAAAAATGTTTGAGTATTGATTTCTCGAAACAGTGGGATCGACCCAAATTTATTTGTGTCCTGATAAGAAGGACATGTGGGCCGAGGAACTTTTTTGTATTTGGCTCAATAAGTCAACAGGTCTTAAAGCCTAGTTCACAGCCATCAAGTCAAGTGAAGTCAAGTCATGTTACGTTAGTCATGTTCAAGTTTTCAAGTCAAAGTAGAACGTTGGTCTACTTTGACTTTGAAGGGCTTCAAGTCAAAGTCCAGTCCAGTCCAGTCAAGTCAAAGCTACCTGTAAATGCTGACTTTGACGTGACTTGACTTGACTTGACTTGACGCGAAACTTGGTGGCTGTGGACTAGGCTAAATGCTCCAGAAATCCGTGCCGTAGTGGCACGAAATTTCGCAAGTTTCCAATGAGATTTCTATAGCAACTTGAGACTTTTTAACTCAAACCAACATAATTGTCCCTCCGCGATAGTGCGAATTTTCATGCTGCCGAAAATCACGCGAATCCATTTGGTAGTTTTTGAGAAATCGATGTTCAAAACAAAATAAGTTTTATCAAAATGATTTTTCGACCAAATCTAGCTTAGAGCAATGAACTCCAGCGTCCAGCCAATAGGATTTGATAAAATGTGCAATGAGACTGTGTAGATCGAGTATAAATATATGTATTTATAAATATAGCATATGTAGTTTCCAAAGGATATAGGATCTTTAAAGAAATAGGCCCAAAGAACCAATAAATCCTTGAAAATTTGGGGACAAAACAATTAGCTTAACTTTAATTAGTTCAACTTCAATTTTACTGTATATTTCCGTTTTAATCCGTTTGTATTTTTGGAACCGAATGCGCAAATAAGGGAGCACTTGTACATAGGTACAGTAATGATCAAGTGCAGCCATTAAATCTTTCTCATTGAACATTTCTACATCTGAGACCTTTTTCCTGCTGCGCCTCAGCGCAGCAGGTCTCTTATGTTTGCTCGGTCCGTGCCCCTCACATGCATTTTGATTGAAAAAGATAGGTTTCATCATAAAAGCGTGTGTGCAGTGGTATAATGTAGGGCCGGCATCTTTTGCGTGTGAATATCTAATTTCCAAAGTTTCTAATTTCTAATCAGTGTAATTACGCATATGTGAAAATAAATTCCTTCTGTAACCTGACAGCTCCAAATTATGTATTCTGATGACTCATCAACCTTTTCATTAACTGCTCAGCCAACATTCTTCAACGCATAAAACTGATGAAGAAAGAGCTAGCCAAGTTACACATTTTCCATTATTTATCGATGTATCGGAACAGCCTTCAAACATCTTATAAAAATCACACAATGTTTTACACGTTGTAGTTTCTGTTAATAAACAGGAAAGGCAGTTATGAACAATTATTGGATGCGCAGCAGGCTTACAATTTACTAAAATGTTCGCCCCAGAAACACACCTTTTGCACAAAATATTGCTTGTTAAAGAATTATGTTGCGTCTCTAAAACGGAAGAATTCAGGGCAAATCTATATTAATCTCAGTTTTGAGAATTTTATTATTTGTTAGGAGCTTGGGCCTTCTCCTTACGAAATAACTTCATAAACATATTGTTAATTACGTTAGGAAACAATTAAAAATTCGATTCGGAAAAAAGAAATTTGTTGGAAAATTGATAATGGATGTTAAAAATTATTTACAACTCAACGGTGAAATCTTTCCCCCCGGAAAAATTTCACCGGGGATATTTTTTCGGGGGGAAAGTTTTCACCGGTGATATTTTTCCGGGGGGGGGGGGGGAATTTCACAGATGAAATTTTTCAAGGGGGAAAAATTTCTAGAGGAAAAAATTTCACCGTGACATCGGCAACAATCTAAGATAGGGTAAAATTAAGCAAAGGCATGTGGTAAAACTCAGTTTAATGGCTTGTTCAAGATAGTTGTCCTACGCACCAAAATATCTTTGGAATTACCTAGCAAAGCTTGCACTAAAATGATCTAAAACGTTATTTTTCACTAACAATGTTCTGGTCGAATACACTTGGATTCTCCACTCTCCAAGCGAATAACCGAAGGAGATCGGAAATTCACCTACTATCAAGCTATCAGTCATGAGATGCATGGACGTTGATTCGCATGTATATATATGTTACGGGCAGATGAATGAATTGGACACTTCTGAAAGTGTCCAGACAGATAGATAAATTATGCATTTACGCAGACAGATAGATAAATTCTTACAATTATCGCATTCTGTCCGGACAGATAAGTAAATTATCTATGTGTCCAGAACATGGTTGGACAGATGAGTAAATTTTTAAACTAAGAAGTAATGATAGAGAATATTTGTGCTTATAGCTGTTATTTAACTTCAGTATTAGTCTTTACTTTATTTTAAATAGTTTAAATTGTTCTAAAGCTTGTTATTATATTTTATTAGCTTATGATTAATTTTAAAATATGTTATTTGATTTTGTTAATTTTATGTATTATAACATTTTAATTTAATATTTATTTTATGTACTTATTTGTGTGTAATTACCATTAAAAAGAGATTAGGCAATACGTATATAAGTAAATAATTATACGTTAGCATAAAACGTAAATATGTAAATTCGTGTTAGTTTCACCTGTTGGTTTCTATTTTAAATTACCTTAAGTGACGGCACCAAAATTTCACAAATAAGTACATAAAATAATTAAAATTAATTAACAAATAAATAAATTATTAAGAGCGATCAATGATTGGAACGATATCTAATAAATGCTATATAAAATTAATTAAATCAACTAACAGATTTTTAAAGTAACAAATTTAAAATTTAATATAATATAAGCTAATAATTAAATATAGTAACAAGCTTTAGAACAATGCATAAACTATAAAAAATAAAGTGACGAACAATTGTAAAATATAAATATTCTCAGTGAAATAATTTTGTATTTAAATAAAGATTAAAGGTTCGTGAATGAGTGTGTAATATGTCTGATTACTCCCTACTTAATCGCTAACCTACTCATAAAAGACGACACAGCCCTATCTAAATTTCACACGAGTTACTTTACAAGGGAAAAATACAAAGATAAAGGAAATTCCAAACATGAAACTTTTCACAAAAAAAGACAAAATACTTCTTTCAGAACAAAACAAATAAAGTTGGAGCAAGCACCTTTTATGCACAGAACCCGAAAGGGAAAACAAACTCGCAACTCCACGGGAGGACACCACAAATTATACCCCCAAACTGCCCAGAAGAGCCACAACCCTGACCGAAGAAATGAGAGCTGAGAAGGCCGGTGACTCCCAGAGATTCATCGTAACAACTGACTGTAAATTGCGCCCAAATTTTGAGAGAAGACGAATTAGCTATGTACGGCGTTGGACCGCACACACGAGTAGAATTTAGATTGATTTTTCATGAAGTTAGCACACACTTTTGCATATTTTAGGGTAAAATCAAGGAAATATTCAACACAATACTCAAGTTAAACAACAGATATAAACACAAATATTCTGCACTATTAGTTCTTACTTTAAAATTTACTCATCTGTCCAACCTTGTTCTGGACACGTAGATAATTTACTCATCTGTCCGGACAGAATGCGATAATTGTAAGAATTTATGGTGATAGTAGCTCACGCGGGCACTTAAGTCTAAAATTAAAGAGAAGGTGTCCACATTAATTGCATCAAGTAGTCTACGCGGGCACCTGCATATTTTAAGTCTCTCCAGAGTGAACTACTGTAGACAGAGAAGGCATCATGTAGTTCACGCGGGCACCTAAGTGAAAATGTCAATTTTCAATTCCACTTTCAAACTAAATGATACTGGGTGATTGACTTTTCTGGATTTATTCAGTTCGGAACGTTATTAGGTAAAACTAAAATTAGCTAAACGGTAAAACTGAATTCAAAATTGGACAGCTGGAAGCTTTTTGTAGCCAACAAGGCGACCGACTGAAGGTTATTTCAATGTTGTAACCTTTACAAATATCCTTACAGTATCAGTACAATGCTGTAATGCTAGTAGATGGTCAACCTGACTACTAAGCACTACGGGGTGGGAACTGCGCGCTAGGAAACAGCAGACCTGAAGGAGATGTTGTTCCAGTCGACCTGTAGCAACAACCTCGCCAAAACTCTGGAACAACAGTGGCCCTAACTCAGAATGACTTACGAAACAACACCACAAAATTACGCTCAACCTAGTCTCAGACTGCCAGATTTTCTAACTGCCTAACTGCCTACCGAACAATAAATGCTAAGACCTAATCTACAAATATTTGGAGACCTTATTTAATTTTTAAACCTAATTAAACAAAATTATACATTCGAGACAGAAGGTCACAAGGATATAAAAACTTAACTAAGCAAGTACATAAATCACACACTAACAAATTTTTGGTGTCACGACTTACTAATTACCACTCCAGACCAAATAAGAGAAAAAGGAGACAATCATGAAATTTCCATAAAATCCAGGCACATAAATATAACGAATAGTAAGAGGGGCTGATCTGGCCGGAACGACCAGATCGGGGGACGGTTATATATAAAGACAGGGGAAATCCAAACAGTATAGAGGCAGACAGTAAAAATAAACAGAGACTAGGGATCCTAGACAAATAGGGCCACAGCAAAAGAAAACTAAGGGGGGGGAAAACTTGCGTATATAGAAAGTACGTGTATATAGAAGTTCACTCAAGCCCAACCACTCGCCATGAAAGAAAAACTTATAACTGACTACTTTTCGTTCTTGCGTCAGACCACCCCCCTAAGTAGCCAATCAGATGAGAGTATTGATTTTTGAGAAAGGCCTGGAAAGTTTTCATTGGATAAAGGTTCCTATCTAGTTTTGCTACTCGAAAGCGCCGCCTAGCGGCTGAATAAAAACACGTTATATCAAACCGGTTTAGGGACAAATCTCAGACACATAAATTTCAAACACATAAATTTCTTAACATTTGCAAAAACACACATACGTACATTCATACAACAAACACACTAAAAACACCCACCCATTACAATGCAAAGAAATTCGAATAAAAGTGTCAAAGGGTTTACAAAAAGGGTAAAATGTAAATTGAAATTTGCGGCCGGCAGAATAAAAAGAGCAGTTAGGATATATAGATGGATAATTAAGTTTGATTTAGTTTAGTTTAGTTTGAAAGTGGAATTGAAAATTGACATTTTCACTTAGGTGCCCGCGTGAACTACATGATGCCTTCTCTGTCTACAGTAGTTCAATCTGGAGAGACTTAAAATATGCAGGTGCCCGCGTAGACTACTTGATGCAATTAATGTGGACACCTTCTCTTTAATTTTAGCCTGAAGTGCCCGCGTGAGCTACTATCACCGAATTTATCTATCTGTCTGTGCACATGCATAATTTATCTATCTGTCTGGACACTTCCAGAAGTGTCCAATTTATTCATCTGCCCGTAACATATATATTACCAAGAGTTGATAATAGCAAGAGTAAGACACTCAGCTCTTCCTAATAGAATAAGCTTGCAATATGCAAGAAGAAAAGAATGCACTGGCTCGGGCACGTTGTCCGAATGAATGACGACTCCCTAAACTAAACTTATTTGGAGTGTAGCAAAGGAATAAAATTTATGCCTGAGCTTGAGCTCAGGTGGAGAATAGTTAACTCCGAGTTAGCTCAGGAATATATAGCTTAGTTCGGAGCTAAGTTATTCCGATTTGGTCCAAGCGGCCGTAATTTACAAATTTTATCTTTGAGTTCATCTAGGATAGATAAAGATATAAAATCTATTAATTAAAAATTATTTTTAAGTTTATTTTAGAAATTTCATTGAATTAAAATTAAATTAAAGTTTTCTGTTGAAAAATTGAAATTTTTATTTAATTGAATCTAAATTTTCCACGTTAATTTTCTCTAAGGAAACATTTTTCCACGTTAATTTTCTCTAAGGAAAGATTTAACCATTGACCTGTGGTTGATCACTTAGACTTACCGAGGACTGCACCAATAAAGTTTAAGAATAGTAGCAGAATAGCAGAAGGTTAACTACTCAATTCCCATTCAAAAATAGGATTTAACCTTCTGTTATTCCGCAGCTATACTTAAACTTTTTGGTGCAGTCCAGGGTAAAATTTCCAAAACTTCAATTGTTTTTATATTTCTCGCTACTTAGAAAGTAGAAACAAAACATATCAGAAACCTAATAAAAGTTAGCACCGATTTAATTGAACTTAGGGCCTATTTCTTTAAAGATTAAAATGGTCGGATTAAACGGATTAAAAAGCAGCCGGATTAAAGTTTTAATTTCTATTTCTTTAATGCAGGATTAAACGGATTAAACGGATTAAAATTAACTCGTTTAATCCGACCATTTTTAATCCGCGGATTAAACGAGTTGATTTTAATCCATTTAACCCTTTATGGGTTTCTATATCTCCTGAGATATGCAACCTTAACAGGCTGTGCTACGCTCCGCCTATTGCCGCAACCAATCATCTTTCACCAAACAATAAACAAAACTATGATTGGTTGAAATATGGTAGTCTGCTAAGGAATGCACCAGTCTTAGTAAAATACATAGAGATTATCGATGAGCATTCTGCAAGGTGGAAAACTGATAATATATAGCATGATAATAAGAGCAAGAGAGAGGGATAAGCGGGCTAGAAAAATTCAAGTGGGTACGTCAATCATTGTTGTATCTGTGCATATGCATGAAAAAATTCTGCCAGTCGTAGACTTTTTTCTTATGTCATTTTTCTTCTCATATCTCATAAGATATGATGACCACTCATGGTAGTGCAATATTGGTTGCAAATTCGGAGTCATAAGAGTCCATTTCGGAGGAACCACCCAATTTTTAATTACCTGGTTTGATGACGAAGCTATAGCAACTGAGCAGTTGGCTACACCCGACCTGTGGCCGACTACCAGAGCCATGTTACTTCGGTCGACCTTTGGCTGGTGAGGCCAGCAGTATGTGACCGGATCCGGGCGGCGGCTGACTGTTGATTGTTGAAACGCCTTGAACGATATATATTGATTTAAAGTGTCATGAAATATCGCTCCTATCGTTCATGTTTTGGTGCATAATTTTAGAAATCTATTCAAGCATCTTTATTGCAACGAATTTACTGATAAGAAAGAATTGACTAAATTCAATTTTTATGAGAAACTAATTTTATTACACAAATATAACAATCAGATGTAAATGAAAGTTAATTTAAATCGGTGTTCATGAAGGGAATTTTAATAGCGGAAGAGTTCTACTTTAATTTTATTTTGATTGATGAAATTTGCACGAAAACTTGAGAAATTTGTTGATTTTTTACTTCACCGCCACTACCGCAGCTAAGTTGTCACTTTTTAGCGATTATTACAGTGTGTGGTAAGATATAAAGTATAACAGCAATTACCACGCGCGCAACAAGCACATCAAAATCAATTCATTTAGTTGTAATTTAAGTGGCAGTAGTAGCCATCTGACCCACTATTCTGGTCCATGACCTGCCGACAACCGGTTGGCTGCCCGAAGGCCGTCTGCCAACAGACCGGTCAAACGACGGCTGGTCAGATGTCATCTGAAGTGATTTGCTCAATATAATAGGTGTTTAATTATGTGTTTGATGCCTAGAAAGTAGCTATCAATTTAAAATGGTTTCAATCAGTCACAATTTTCGAATTGTCTTATTTCATTTTATACCCATTTTGTACAACCCTATCAGATTATTTTCGTGAAGATTTTTTGGTTTTCATCAGTATTTTTTCACCTAAGGCACGTTCCAAATCATTGTTTTCGTCCAGAATATTCCTGTTGCACAATACAACATTCCTGCATTCTTTGCATAATATTAATTTTCAGTAAAATTTGTGTTATTTTATGGTCAGCATATCTCAGGAGATATGGATTGTAACTTCACTCCTACAATGCCAAACTAAAATTAAACAACAAATTTGTTAATAGAGGATCAGAACTAGCACAGTTATGAGCATAATGATTTTTTTCCTCGACGAAACTAAAATGTGACCTTTAAAGGGTTAATCCGCCATTAAAGAAATAGCGATTAAAAGTTTTAATCCGCCAACTTTTAATCCGTTTAATCCGCGTAGCTGCACGAGGATTAAAAGTTAGTTGAAAATGCAGGCGGAGGATTAAACGGATTAAAATTAATCTTTAAAGAAACAGCGATTAAACAGGTTGGATTAAAATTAACTCGTTGAGTTTTTAATCCGAAGTGTGAATAAAGAAACAGGATTTGACTAAAATTTTAATCCTAGGTGCATTAAAGAAATAGGATTAAATTTGATCCGTTTAACTCGTTTAACTCGCTGGGTTAAATTTTAATCCGTTTAATCTGAGGTGCTATTTCTTTAATGCTGATTAATTTTAATCTAATCCGTTTAATCTTTAAAGAAATAGGGCCTTAGATTCTTTATCAGCCTTTATCGAAACCTTGTTTTCTGAGCATTGTTTTCTGTTATCTTAATTTCAATTTGACCTAGTACCTTGTTTGCTAAACAGTTTGGGCTATTGGGATAGGAGATAAATGTTCCGATGCTTTAATTTATGCATATACTTGTTACTTAGAAATAAAATCATAAAATATTAGAAGCCTAAAAAAGATTAGTGGCATTTATTAAAGAATTTTTCTATATTAAGGTTTATCAAATCCGAAATAAGCCACGTTTGAGTAACCAATGATTTGAATTAATCCTACAAAATCTCTGATTTCTCAATTTTTATTCATTAGATATTTTAATTTTGTAATTGAGTCGAAAAACTTACTTCAGATTCGACCTCAGCGCTCAAAAAACCCCTATCAAAGCTTTCAGCAAAATCGGGGTCAAAACCTTTCAACATCCTTTGTCAACTTTAAAGTTTTGAATTCATTTGCCTCCAGGATGAGCTCATGCAAAATATTAGTTACTGGTAAAAAAACTAGCCCAAAGCAAAGGGGAAACACAAAGGAGCCTCAAAAACAATATGTAGAGATATTCATGCGTGCGAAAAGGAACGGAAGCAGCAGCTTCCGAATTTCCTACAGTGACCACCAGCCTTTCCCTAACTACAAACCTGCAACCACGATGACATTTAATGAGTTGAAGAACGACAGGGCATTAGTTAGCAAGTTCAACAAACAATTAAAAGACAATGTACATCCACAAGTGTTACTACCAATTAAATTTGAATGTTTAGGATTTAGATTCAACAACAGGATTTAGGTAAACATATTCATGGAGCCATATTTGAACGAAAGCTTAAAGGAAGTCAGAAATACAGTTGTTGATTTATACTGAGTTGGAATGAGTAAATTTAAAATTGTTGAAAGCATAGTTGTCTACATTACTCACAGACAGGAAATATAGTCAATGTAAATAAAAGACAAGGTACCCACATAACGATGAATGTTACAAGTCGAACATTAAACAGTACTCAATAAAACGCATACATAAGTACATGATAGAAATGCCGCAAGAAATTATGTGCTACTGATCGGACTTGCTATTTTTATTCAAATAAGCTTAGTATAAGTCTCGACTCACAAAATTATAAGTGGGCAAACTGAAAAACCGGCTGAAACAACTGTTTTAAGTTATCAATATCCCGATCAATAAACAGCACATACATATACATTTACAAAATATAAAAAATGGAGTTCAACTAGACGGTTTCAATCAACAGCAGCCAAATCACGTGACGCAAACTGTTTCGCCTGTGCTTTCACTCGTTTGTCATATTCCACTCTGTTCTGGCTAAAACAGTATTCACCATAAACATAAAATGATGATAAATAGCAAGAAATAAATCGTATGTATGCCCCTAATCAGAGGACGGAGACCAACATGGTTGGTTGCTCTACTCCCCCTTCCTAGATGCAAAGATGCATATCTAGTGTATGAGTTAAATACTACGCATACGGTTTCAAAAATTGTCTCAACTTTTCTTCCAAATCTTTTAAAGGTTTTCATTACGGACGGTTGGTTTCATTTCATAATGTCAGCGAATTTCTCAACTTATTCAAATCTTAAGGTCGTCTAGCTGTGGACCAGGGAGCTCTGCTTTTTGATGCGAAGTAATATCATTCCTCCATTCAAGTGACTGGCGAAAGGACCTGGAAATCCCCCTTATAAATCCTGCGTGCACCTATGCCTAAAGGCAACCCAAAGAATTTTGCCATTTTTATCTTAAATTTCAAAAATGTTCTGGCTTCGCCGGATATTTTAAAAGAGCTTTCGCTAATTCAGATTAAAACACCTACACTTATACACTTATATAGTAGTTTCTATCACCACATATTTCAGCGTTTACACATACAAATTGTACGTCTCTAAAGAAATATACAGATACACAGAAAGCACATCAAAATTGACCAAACCAATTACTTTTCAAAACAAGGGACTTTTTCTTTAGCAAATCTTGAAATTTGACTGAGCCTCCATGCGTGCATTCTCGGAAGAGTTCAGCAAATGCACAAAACGTTAGCACAATAACCCTGCGGCCAACACAACAAACAAACAAAGGAGTGATCAGAACACCAACTTACCAATAAATCTGATAGGCTTCGGCCTGTGCTGGATCCTGAATGTTTGGATTGTTAAGGAGATCCTGAATTCCAAGCAAAATCTGAAAAAAGCAACAAACTAACAAATAAAGAATTGATGTCAAAATACCACTCGCTACTTATCGTTCCAGGAAAAATTGCTCTGATGGCATGACGGCACGTACGTATACCAGTATGCAGGATGAAGGAAGCAGGGTCAGAGGAAAAGGAGGTCTACACATCGGTACCAAAATTATCTTACACCGGACAGACGCTAAATGATGGTTTGACGACACAAATCTGCTACAATTGCGGCACATTAATCGCAGCGTTCAAATCGTGACAGGATTTAATTGCGTATGATATACGCAGGCTATCGTAGGTTGGTAGAGTTACATAACAATTAACATCAACAGCTGCACCGCTATCCAGGGTTTTTTATTTCGTCCCCAACCTTTAGGCCAAATGGCCTCAACGGCCGAAATTTTTCAGGCCATCTCACAAAAAATTTAGCCCATCAAAATTTTGTCTATTTTTAGATTGAGCGATGTTGTTCTCATTGTTAAAATTACAAATATTGTGTATTCATACTGTGCATATCCAAAAATTCCTATCAAAATTTTAAATAAACATAGAAAACGCCATTTTCTCTAAAAGCCCTAAGTATGATTTTACCTAAAAATGACAAAAACAGACCCTGCTTAGCTTGAAAATAAAGTAATAAAATAGAACGTACATAGGATGTAAATCGCAGTCATCTACCAGAGAATTCAAAAGTTAAAACAGGCAGGAGCATAGCACGGAATAGAGAAAGCATACAGAGAAGAAACTCAAATAGGGAAAATAGCAATGTTCATGAAATTGAAAGTAATTCTGACAGAATCAACTTGAATGAGTATTAATAAGTGTACATATAAAGAATGCAGCTAGCTGGCGCAATCCAGAAATGAAAGTAAGAACTTGTAAACGCGCGCCGACGGCGCGAAATATTTAGAAAACCTACTATTTTTACTTAAAATAATAAAATTTGACTGTCGAAAAATTTAGGCCACATGGCCTCAACGGCCAAAATTCTTTAGGCCATCGGCTACTAAATTAAGGCCATGGCCTTAGCTATGGTCTAAACACAAAACCTTGCCGCTATCTACGTTTTAAAATACAGAGGTCGAAGAACAGTCTACGGTTTAAACTAATAGTGAACGTGGGAAAACAAACAAAAGGCCGAGCGAGCGGCAGGAGAAAATACTGCATATTCCATACGAAGACTCATAAAATATAAACTCTTCCAGTCTGCCTTAAAATGTCCAGATAACAAAATACATGTAGAACTTTTTCAACAGGAAATCAGCCAAACTTGTCCAGAAGTGACAATTTCCAAATTTGGATAATTGGATATATTATACTTGAAACAAATATATAGTTACTGTATTATACTCGTCAATATAGATTCCGAGTTTCGTTCAATATTTAGTTGGCAAAGTGCTCGAAAGGATCTCTAGGATCGCGTAAGCTTTTCAAAAAATGCTTAAAATAGATAATTTTTACTGTTGAGCTAAAAAATAAACCATTTTTAATTTAAATTTAAGCTCAAGATGACTAAAAATGTAGAAAAAGGACTAAAAATCCGACGAAGCAGGAAAATGTTTTTAAATGTACCCTAACAACATTATCTTTCTGTTGACCTTTGAAGTCTGCGGGGCCGGCAGACCCTAATCCTAGAGGGGGCGATGCTGGGGGGAGCGACCCACGTCTGTGGGAGAGGCGCCCCCCCCACCACAGACTCACCTTCACGGGCCTGAATTTACATGATCGGCCCGGCCCGTAAAAATTCCACCTCGGCCCGGCCCGTTTGAAAAATTGTCGACCTTGGCCAGGCCCGTTTTTACTAATTTTTTCGCTGTTGGCAAAAATAAAATAAGGGTTCAAATTGCATAGAATTTTATTCGTCATCGTAGATACTATTTTTACGCAATTTCTCGTATCATGTTTATTTTGAGAGATTAAGAACAGTCAGGGTTCAGTTTTGGTTATGGGAAAGAATACACTGACCAGTGAGTTAAGTTGATTCAAATATAACATGGAATCAATTAAGAATAAGGGATATTTTTCAAATGTTAAAAATAAATATTATATAAAAACTAAATGTCAGATGCTAACAACTTTTAGCCAAAAATTACGCTATATAAACGCAACTAAGCTAAGTGCACACGCCAGTAACTCTGAAAGAGAAAGGAAATTAAGTAAGATCGAAATTAAAAACCAATGATTATTCAAAATTAATTTTGGACAAAATAAAATTTTCAATATAAGCTGCCAAGACTAAAAACAAGACACTTACACTTTCAAATAAAAATACCAGGCACGGCCCGAAGCCCGGCCCGCACCCAAATTTTTCCTACTTCGGCCCGGCCCGTTTCACCTTAGGCCCGGCCCGGGCTTACGGTCCTGAATGAAGGTCTCTACCCCCCACCGCCTTATGGGGAAAAAACCAGAATAATGCGAGCTAATTAGGTCGAAATTAAACATCTATTTCTCTACATTCTACTATTCATATACATGTAAGCTCCGATTCCCACCTGTTTGATAGTAATTGCAGGTCTCCAATCTTTATTTTCATCCAGAAGAGACAGACAAACAGTTCCTGAGGGATAAACATTCGGGTGAAATAGAGGGGGCTCAAATTTGCCTGAAACATAAGAATGTTGTTAAGAAATAAAAATAAGCATGCAGTTTAATGGTAATTCAGAGTCAGTCTCCCTGAGACTCCTCAATAGTCTCCCCGGAATTAATCCAGATTTCAGAGCAGTTTTTAAACGTTATTTTAAACTTTTTAGCCTTTGAATTGTTGAAAATGTCAGCAAAAATCTAAGATTTGGTAAAATTAAACAAAGGCATATGGGTAAAACTCAGTTTATGGGCTTGTTCAAATAGGTTACATAGTTGCCCCATACGCCAAAATATCTTTGGAACTCGCAAAGTTTGCACTAAAATGATCTAAAACGTTATTTTTGACTAACAATGGTCTGGTCGAATACACTTTGGCCGAATACACTCACCACTCTCCAAACGCGTAACCGAAGGAGATCGGAAATTCACCTATTATATTATACGTAAGAAAATTATTGGCCTTTTGAACGAGTGGGAAATTCTACACTCAAAAACGGCATTGTTTTGGCTTTTGGAAGAGGAGCCAATCTCCAGTCATGCATGCATGCATGGAGGACGTTGATTCGCATGTATATATTACGAAAGTGAGGTAATGCAGAAAGAATGACAAGGAGCCCGTTTGTTTTGGAAGCCAAAAAGCTAATTTTTAACTTTGCAGTGAAAGTGCAGCTTCAAGATGCAATGCAATGCATGGAGCCGAATACTTGAACTCAATCGGACAGCCCTCATTAGCAACGATGATTTGAGGCAGGGGGCCGGAAACATCAATACCATGCAATTACACCTGAGGAAGAAAAGACTGCACTGGCTCGGGCACGTTGTCCGAATGAATTACGTCTCCCTAAACTATCCTTTTTTGTGTGTTCCTCCATCGACCTGGCGGAAAAGACGAGGCCAGCCGCGACAAACATGGGGAAAATGTCTGCGGCGACCTAAAGAGCCCATTGGGTATATACACCCTTGGAAACGTTGACACAGTGAAAACTGTTGCGGCGGACCGACATCAGTGGAAGGAGATCATTCAATTATTTTGGGCACCCTAGTTGTTGTAGGAGTTGGGCCTCGGCAGCCAAACTTACATACGTATATAAAGGTTGCGACTTGTGGATATTACCACGCAAAAAATTTCCGACTGCGGCTTGTTGTTAGCCGTCTAGGACTAGGTGGATGATATTTTTGTCAATTTTAGGGGTGATTTTTTTGTGAACATTGCTACGTACGTACGTATATATACTTCTGATGCTATTGCTAACTGCAGGCCACCGATGTCTTCGCGGCGAAGATGATGCTGAACACGTACGTAATACAAGTGTAAGTAATGTTATTTTCATAATTTTGCAAAGATAGCGCGTTCTACAAGCATTCTTGGCTTTTTTGCTTAACGTTCATCAACGTTTGCCAACAGAGTTTACGAAATCCTTCCACATATTTTCAGCAAGGATTCTACTCGAAAATTGATTCTATGTACTGTGTCGATATCGATACTATGTTTTGAGCCATGAAATTTTTCAAACTCCAACCACAATTTAAACCACTTTCACAAAAACTGAACAACTAAGGGATTGCCTGTCCCGTTCGTCACAAATTTTCTAGTGACCTTCTCACAATACGCACTGCTTGTAAGTATTCTAGATAATTGGGAAAAGCTAAATAATGTTTCAATGGAATGACGAGACGAATTCTGTCAATAAATTTCTCTGAGGCCTTGCAAGGAGGCCAACCTACAGGTATACATTATCTAAGTGAGTGAGATAATCAAATCATCAAAACATCAGATTCAAGAGAGTCAAACTCACACTTGGGAGGGGTGGAAGGGTAATCATCCTTGAAGAGCATACGAAGCTTATAAAATCCATTTTCCCACGGTGTCCCCTTTTTACCGGGGATAGCACATTCCCAATTGAACAAATTCATAGATCCATCTTCATTCTTCGTAGGTCTTGCAATGAATCCCTAAAAACAAGGTATATACAGTATATGTATATGTAGGTATATACGTATATATATATTCGAATAAAAATTACAAAAACAGATTAAAACGAGTATATATATATATACACACAAAGTAAACACACATATACACACAACGTGGACATAACCAAAAACTTCTTTTTTTGGGGGGGGGGATCCCGAGCAAATCACGTGGTGTTAGTAAACAAATAAATTTTTATTACATCCACGTGACTCACCCCGCGGCTGCCCAGCCCATTACGCCGCGTCCACATACAACAATGTACTACATCTGACATGACAATGCTGGTGCATGCAAGCGGCAAGATCATGTCAGGGTTAGTAGACAAACAGTTACGGTGACGCCAGAGTTTGGTAGGCCACGGGAATGTACATTACGTATCTAACATAGTAAAAAAATAGTTAGTATATATTTCTCGAGAAACCAATGCAGGATTTACCGTGGCATGCAAAGGACTAAGGTCCTTGTAGTGCACGCCCCCGAATAAATAATAACTTCGACATAATTTATGCACAAGAGAATCTACGAAAGCATTCTTCAGCAATAGAATAATCTGGCTTATTTTTACTGGGGCCCTCCCACTCGGCGACCTCCCCCCCACCGCCATTCGAGGTTCCCCCCATAAATTTCGACCTCCCCCCCCATAAACCAGAAAATTGCCAAATTTTACCTTATATATATACCCTAAAATTTCAAAAATTTTTCCGGCTTCGCCGGATTTTTAACGAAATTTTTGTTATTTCAGCTTAAAAAACCCTAAAATTAGTCATTTTTAGCGATTTTTGGCAGTTTTTGCACAAAAAACTTTAAAATTTGCAAAATTTTTGTCAAAAATACTTTTTGATGAGCCGCCCCCATCGATGGGGAAGGGGGCAACTTTGAGCCCCCCCCCATATCGCCCCCCCCACAAATTTTGGCCTAAAAATAAGCCAGATAATTCCAATTTGGAACAGCCTGACAAATCATGTCGTCAAATCGGCCAGTTTAGCAACTTTTGAAGGGCCAATAAGAAAATTGAATTTTTCTGAATTTCTCAAGGGTCGGGGTATAAAATAACCAGACAAGTGATTCTCCCCCCCCCCCCTTTTTCTGAAGCAACACCCTAGATTCAACACTGACATCACAGTGTTTACCTTTGTTTAGCACACTAATACTTAATACTAACCTTTTACGTATATATATATATATATATATATATTGCGTAACTGATAGTAATTTTGCTGGATATCTGGTAAACTTATATACATTTGAAATGCAATTTGTTTGTCCTCAGAACTAAACGAATTTGTTTGTTGTTTGTTATACGTAGGTACATACTGATTGTTACGTAACGTTACACAACAGCGTGACATTTTTGTTAACATTTAGAACTTACGAATGGATGATCTTTGCGCCAAGCCTTTCTTTCTTCAGCCAATCGGCCTGCAGCTATACCAGACATGTCTAACAAACGTAAACAAAACTGACACTGTACTGAAATATATAATATATATAGTAGCAATGTTCACAAAAAAATCAAAAATAGAATTTTTGCTGGCATTTCGGAAATGATCCAGATTTAGACCCCCGGACCACCCATAACGGAACGAACCCGGGTAAAACCTATACCAATTTAATGCCTAGGCTCTATTAAACAAATGTATGTATTAGTTTGACCTTTCCTGCTAACGGTTAGAAAAATATTCAATTTTGAAAAGTGGGTTTTTTTCTCCGCCGACGGGTTTTTTCCGCGCGCTAACTCTAGAGTCACCCCCAGGTCGCACTAGGAGGGGATTAGAGCAGTGTGGCATATATCATCATGAAGCCCAACAGATGGCCTACACATACATACCATCCGCTTTGGTCCAGGTCTTTCCAGTAGACCAGGGGTGGCCAGCCAAAGTCCGCCGAATCTCGGCACTTGGACGGACCAAAATTTTCAGAAAATTTCAAAGTCCACAAAAAAATTTGCAGGGAAACGTAGTGGGAACAACAGCCAATGCAGCCTCTAGGAGTTATTTTTGACGCTCTTCAAGATGGGCAATTAAAATCCTATATAGCTCTATACCGGT
>JASAND010017318.1:0-46055 GCA_030248195.1 Trissonchulus latispiculum | reverse complement strand
ACGGTAAAAGTCATCTACTTCGGTATGCGAACACCTTACAAAATTACAATTTTCTCAAAACCATCTACTTTGTATGCGCACACCTTCTTCAAATGCTTCACTTTACTGCACACTTTGATTTCTTATTTCAGTTTTTGTGGTATATATTTGCCTGTACAGGGTTCGCACTTTCGTCCATTGGTTGTCACCACCGTTGTCACGTTTACTTGTTAATCAGGGTTTTTTGTTTTCGGATTTTCGTCAATTTTGCGTCCCGCTAAATTTGAGTTGCGTCCCGTTAAGAAATTTTGCGTCCAGGCAGAATTCTTGTTTTAGCGTGCTTTTTTACGAAAAATTTGTATTATTTATGAAAATTTCGATAATTTCTGTAGTGTAACGCTATTTAGACTATTTAGAAAGTAGATGCTGCTTAACTGTAATGCACGATTCCAAGATTACTCGGAATATGTGTAGATGCGTCCAATGTACACGGCGGGGGTCAGGGGGGCGGGGTGGAGCCCCCAGAAGTTTAAGAATTTTTTGAAATTACAGAATAATCGGTAGTGGAAATGTTTAAAAACATTTTATTTGGCATCTGTTGCATCTATCGAATCCCGTTAGTATAATTTTCGATATTATTGACACAAACTAATTAAAGTATTAAAAATTTATGAAATATTTAGGAATATCATTGAGAAGAAAGGTACATAGTTTATCTATTTTGCTTACTTGTTTCCTATTTTCCATATAAATAGGTTATCTTGGAGTGGAACCACGAAAAGATAATAAATATTAAACATACATTGCGTCGAAAACTCCGAGAATTACTGAAGCTTGATAATAATATTACAAATAAGCACCGGGGGTCTGGGGGGGGGCGGAGCCCCCCAGAAATTGGAGAATTTTTGAAATTACGGATTGAATTTGCTGTGGAAATGTTTAAAAAGCCTAATTTGGCAACTGTTACGTTTATTCTAACTAAAGCTCCTAAAGCTAATGCAATTTTAGTTAAATAATTGCATCTGCAAATTTTTGAATTTTGAATAAGTCAGTATCAATAAACAAAGAAGCGTTTAATGCTTCGTGCTGCATTATTCGTCGGCAAAACAGTGAAGCATTTATAAATACTATTAACGCAAGTTACGATAAGCCTTTGTATTTGAAAATTTTAGAAAATTGTAGTCTTGCATTATTTCAAATTGCCATATGTGTATTTTTTGCGTAAAACGTTTCTTAGAAGAAACAAAAAATTTGGATATTCTGCTCCTGCTACAGTTACAAATTTGTTAATTACGGGGCTTTACTTTACTACTAATCTTGATCCTGCCTGACCTGTTGAATTAGAACAATATGAATATTCACGATTATGCACCTAGTAAGGTCTTGTTGTAAGATCGATGTTTATTGAAGTGAAATTTACTAGTTCGAAAAGATCTGATATGATGCAGGTAGCCTCAATTGAACAAATAACATTGAGTAACATTGAGGCATGACATTGCATCTTGGCATTCCATGACAAAGCGGGAAACATGGGGGTCTGGGGGCGGAGCCCCCTGTACCCGAACAAATTTTTGGAAAAAACGGAAAAATTGGTACAGGAAACAATTAAAGTTGTTACTCTTACAAAAGTAAATTTTCTCCCGAAATAATGTTGCGTCTAGCTTGCGTCCCGTTAAATTTTATTGCGTCCAAATTAGAAACTTTGCGTCCAGACGCACATCTGGACGCAAAAAACCCTGTTGTTAATATGTAAATACACGATATTATTCCATTTACTTACTGTAGATCGATCGCCGTTATTTCAACCAAAGTGGGGTCACGCGCTACTGCCATTTCAGAATGAAAGTGGTGAAGACTACAAATAATTTTGCTGTATATAGCTGTTTTTAAGAATTTAAGATTAAGTATATTTTGTGCTTGGCGCATGAATTTGTTACTTTATTCCTTTGTTAATGTTCGCTATTAATTCAGAAACTAATAGGAAACATACAGTAATGAACAGTTTTGTGGCGGCGTGCGCATACCAAAGTAGATGGTTTTGAGAAAATTGTAATCTTCTGAAATGTCACTACAGTTTGGGAACGAATTCAAACTTAAGCTTGGTTCGATTGTGCCTGGGTTGCTCAATCGGTAGAGCGTTGGCCTAGATCGCCAAAGGTTGTGGGTTCGATCCCCACCTCAGACCCGAATTTTTCGGGCCAGAGGTGCTGTAGTGACGATCTTAGTTTCGTTTGTTCTTTCATTTGTAAGGTGTGCGCATACCGAAGTAGATGACCTATACCGTATGCTCCCTAATCTGTAAGGTATGCGCATACCAAAGTAGATGATTTTGAGAAACTTGAAAATTTTGTAAGGTGTGCGTATGCGCATACCAAACAATCTTTTTTGGTTTTTTGTTTTTTGCTGTTAAAGTATATTTTTCAGAATTTTTACCAATTTTTGCCACCTTAAAACTGCATTACTGGAATATGTAGTTAAAAAACCAGCAACAGGAATAAATATGTACCTATAACTTCATTGTCTAGTTTTATAGAATTCTTGTCGCTGTAGTATTATGTCCTCATAATATTTTAATGTCCTGTCAAAAATGGGTCTAGTTTTGAATCTGACTTCCTCGAATATTAATTGGAAAAATAAAAATAGGACATGGGCCCTGAGAGTCCGAAATCCTTTTTTCTAAATCTAAAAATTTTCTGAGCTCCATCTACTGCAGGTGTTTCCTCACCGCTGCTCTCGCTTTTGCCAAGGGTTCATGGTCATGTCTAAGCAAGTGCGAAATCGTGCAAATCAACTTTGATCCGGCTTAACACTTACAATATTTAGTTTCCAAAGTTACTAAGAAAAGCAAAAATTTTGCCAACTTATTTTAGACGCCAAAAATGTCCAAAAAGATCAAAGAACCCCCACAGTATTGCAGTACAAGGATTTTTAATTTTTCCAAGATTGAACCTGAATTTTCAAAAATACCGGGTCAGGGGTCGCCCGGGTAACCAGGTCACCAGGTCACTAAATAGTGACTCGGCTTCATTTCTGGTTCACTGGCCATTGGAAGAGTTTTAGCAAAAGCAGTAATCCTAGGCTGCTTAAGGTGCTGGTATCCTTTTGTGCAGTGCTTTTGTGGTGATTTTTCGAAACGCTATAACTTTCGCAATTTTTGGAGTTGGAAAGAGCTTTATACATCGTTCTAAAGCTTATAACATGTACATTAACATGAGCTTACGAAACTAGCAAAATTGGCAAGAAAATAGCAAAAAATTTCCGACATGCTTATATCTGACAGACTGAATATGGACCAAAAATTTTTGAACATCGATTTCTCAAAACTGTAGAATCGGACAAAATTTCTTCTTGTGCCACCATATGAAGGACATGTGGGCAGAGGGACATTTTTTTGGATTTGGCTCAACAAGCCTCAGTACTCCATAAAATCCGGCAAATGCGCGATGACACGAAATTTCGCAACTTTCTATTCAATTTTCTCATAACTGGAGATGTTTTAGCTCAAAACCAAGAAAAATGTCCCTCCGCAATAGGGCGAATTTTCATTCAGCCAAAAATCAGGCGAATCCATCGGGTAGTTTTTGAGAAATTGATGTTCAAAACAAAACAATCGCAATTTTGCCAAAATGGTTTTTTGGCGAATTCTCTAGCTTAAAGCAGCGAACTCCAGCGAATAGGTATTGATAAAATGCGCAATTGGAGGATGTATCGATTGAGTATAAATAAGACGAAATTGTATGTAAGATTTGGCAGTAATTTTGAAAAAACTGATTTCTTCAAAAATGGCCATTTTTTGACCCCAAAAACAGTTTTTGGCTAATACTGCCTTAACCACTAGAGGTAGCTCAAAAGTTGTAAAAGCAAAAATGTTCATTTTGGCACCCTCTTTCCAGCCATCACAACCAATCGGGTGTAGAGACCATGTACTGAGAGAATAAGGGCAAAAACCAAAACTTTCTCATCTTTACACCTAAAAATCCGGGACTGGTCCCAGAATGTTAAAGAGCACGAAAATAATGTATTTGGAAAGTTTCATCCACTTTCACGAAGAATTGAAGCTTGTAGGGTCGAATTTACACAAAGCGATACCAGCACCTTAAAGAAATACTTTTACTAGGAAATACCGTCTTTACTGTAGTCACCCAGTTGTACATTATTTACTAAATGCATTTACTATGACATATACAACCTAAAAATAAAATCTTTTAATTACCGTGCCGTCCGTTGTCATTTTGAAACAACAATAATAATCAAAATCTGCAAAAGACTGAAACCTTCAATGCCTCAGCAAAGTTTCAAGTCAAGCCAATTTAGCAGAAAGAATTACACTTTGTTGCATAGAAGCTATATCGAAACAGGGAGGTTTTCAGCCAACTGCGCTTCGATTAGCAATAAACCTGCAACTGCCACTGCAAGCAGCAAGGCAGCGATGCTAACTGGCTTTAAGTCTATATTTAAGTTTTGGAGCTTCAAAGAAATTCGCTTCCGTCCTTATTGTTAGCACTATTTTTTGAAGTCGGCCTCGTAGTAAAGTAAAGCCCCGTAATTAACAAATTTGTAACTGTAGCAGGAGCAGAATATCCAAATTTTTTGTTTCTTCTAAGAAACGTTTTACGCAAAAAATACACATATGGCAATTTGAAATAATGCAAGACTACAATTTTCTAAAATTTTCAAATACAAAAGGCTAATCGTAACTTGCGTTAATAGTATTTATAAATGCTTCACTGTTTTGCCGACGAATAATGCAGCACGAAGCATTAAACGCTTCTTTGTTTATTGATACTGACTTATTCAAAATTCAAAAATTGGCAGATGCAATTATTTAACTAAAATTGCATTAGCTTTAGGAGCTTTAGTTAGAATAAACGTAACAGTTGCCAAATTAGGCTTTTTAAACATTTCCACAGCAAATTCAATCCGTAATTTCAAAAATTCTCCAATTTCTGGGGGGCTCCGCCCCCCAGACCCCCGGTGCTTATTTGTAATATTATTATCAAGCTTCAGTAATTCTTGGAGTTTTCGACGCAATGTATGTTTAATATTTATTATCTTTTCGTGGTTCCACTCCAAGATAACCTATTTATATGGAAAATAGGAAACAAGTAAGCAAAATAGATAAACTATGTACCTTTCTTCTCAATGATATTCCTAAATATTTCATAAATTTTTAATACTTTAATTAGTTTGTGTCAATAATATCGAAAATTATACTAACGGGATTCGATAGATGCAACAGATGCCAAATAAAATGTTTTTAAACATTTCCACTACCGATTATTCTGTAATTTCAAAAAATTCTTAAACTTCTGGGGGGCTCCACCCCGCCCCCCTGACCCCCGCCGTGTACATTGGACGCATCTACACATATTCCGAGTAATCTTGGAATCGTGCATTACAGTTAAGCAGCATCTACTTTCTAAATAGTCTAAATAGCGTTACACTACAGAAATTATCGAAATTTTCATAAATAATACAAATTTTTCGTAAAAAAGCACGCTAAAACAAGAATTCTGCCTGGACGCAAAATTTCTTAACGGGACGCAACTCAAATTTAGCAGGACGCAAAGTTGACGCAAATCCGAAAACAAAAAACCCTGATTAACAAGTAAACGTGACAACGGTGGTGACAACCAATGGACGAAAGTGACAGAACACCGAACCTGTACAGGCAAATATACCACAAAAACTGAAATAAGAAATCAAAGTGTGCAGTAAAGTGAAGCATTTGAAGAAGGTGTGCGCATACAAAGTAGATGGTTTTGAGAAAATTGTAATTTTGTAAGGTGTTCGCATACCGAAGTAGATGACTTTTACCGTATGCCCCCTAATTTGTTATGTGTGCGCATACCAAGAGTTTACATTACCAAGAGTAGTGTTGTTGACGGCCGGTTTTTTGACTCTGCCTGCCGGCCTGGTGATGCAAACCGGCCGCCCGGGTCAAACAGGCCAGCCGGCCGGCCGGTCAAAAAAGCCCGGTCGGTCCGGTCCCATTTTTGCCCTATTTTTTGTGCATCTTGCAAAATTTTTAGCATTAAAGGATGCACACAGTTCTCCTGGTTATGTATAACAGACAAAATCAAGTAGTGTCCTTTTTCCGAAGACAAGCCGGCCGTCCGGCCGAATGCTTCTGACCCGACCGGCCGGCCGGCCGCGTGATGGCCGGCGGCCGTCCGGTCAGCCGGCCGGAACCGGCCGGCGCCGGATTGGCGGCATAGTGGGCCGGCCGGGTTTTCCTCGGCCGGTCAACAACTCTAACCAAGAGTAAGACACTCTGCTCTTCCTAATAGAATAAGCTTGCAAGATGCTCGAAACATTAAGGCCGAAATCTCGGGGGGCTTCTCAGAGTGTAAATATACAACGCTGACATTTTTTTAAAAACGGGCATTTTTGACAAATTAAATATATACTATAACTTGAGCTAGGATTATCGTACAGCAATAATTTTTATATCATTATGTTGCGTAGAACGAGATCTTTTTAACGATATAAAAATTATATAGTTCGGTTTAGGCAATCCCTCATAAATTCAGCAACAACGTAAGGCATTTCTAAGAAATGATGAAATTCCCAGAATTTTCGTGGCAAGGATGCTGTATTGTCGGTTTTGTGACAGATTACCTAAACCGAACTAAATAATTTTATATCGTTAAAAAGAATCTCGTTCTGCGCAACATAATGATATAAAAATTATTGCAGTACCATTTTCCTAGCTATTCAAGTTATAGTGTTTAATTTGTCAAAAACGCCCGTTATTGAAAAATGCCAGCGTTGTATGCTTACACGCTGAGAAGCCCCCCGAGATTTCGGCCTTGTTTCGAGCATCTTTCAAGCTTATTCTATTAGGAAGAGCTGAGTGTCTTACTCTTGGTATTATAAACTTTTGGCGCATACCAAACAATCACCGACACTACTACTAGAGCGACAAGAATTTTATAAAACTAGACAATTAAGTTATAGGTACATATTTATTCCTATTGCTGGTTTTTTAACTATTGCAGTAATGCAGTTTTAAGGTGGGAAAAATTGGTAAAAATTTTGAAAAATATACTTTAACAGCAAAAAATTTCGCTCAACCAAAAGTACCGGGTCAAGACCGAGTCAGAGCTCCTGACTCGGTGACCTGGTGACCCGGTTTCATGTCTGCAGTGAACACTGTATTCTCTAGTAATTTATTTCTAGCAATAGCGTGTTGTTCCAAAGAAACTGTGAGTTGTAGCATGCTTTCCAACATTCAAAGTCGTCAGTGCACCTTCCAACTTCCAGCCTCAATTTTTGCTCTAAACATTCTTGAAATAATTCGATCCAGTGTACATATGCAAACTGTCTACTGCAGAAACTTGGGATCTTTACCAATTTCTCCCTCACTGCTAAAATTTCTAAAACTTGACTAAAGTGACCTCATCCGCAAAAGGAAGCTAGCAGTGTGCAATGCATTTGTGCATTGAAAGTTGTAAACGTTGGATTCGAATTTCGGTTGAAGTTCATGCACTGCAGCACTTGTGGCTCAGTTGGTCTGCGTTTGAGCGCGTTGAGCAAGTTCGAGTTCGGATTCCGCGGGTTCAAATCCCGCCAGGTTCCCGATTGTTTCGGGTGCTTGGTGGCGTGCTTGTGCAACTGCCTTTCATTCTTTAATTAGGTTGCATCCATCCTACACATGGTAAAAACAAGCAAGAATACAAAAATCAAAGTTTAGTTTTCTGTTCAAAGTAAACGGCGAAAGGCGAAAGCCAAATCAGTAGATTCTGTCACGTTCGTTTTACAAAATGAGGCCCTATCTAAACTTGAATTTCGTCCACCTTCTATTTTTTTAATTTTGCCAATTTTAGGAGCTGGAATCAAGACTTGAAGACTTGAAGAATGAAAGAAAAGGTGAGGAAAGTAGATACTTACCTATGCAAGAATTTAAAGTACTTCTAATTGATAGTTTCAGTTTTGCATTTTTTAGATTTCATGGCCGAGAAGTGTCGAATCCGGCAATTTTAAAAGCACTTTAAAACTAGAATAAGCTAACTATATTTATGTTAACATTAAGTACATGCCAGCAACTTTTGTGAACATCAATGGCATTAGATTTTTTATATATTATTGCATGCTCTAAAAAGAGGCATTTGCAAAAATGTTATGGTCGAGGACAGTAATAGATAGCATTTAAAAATCGTTCAAAACGTGCCTGGTTGGATTTATCAAGTGTATATAATAGCAAGAGTGAGAAGCTTAGCCCTACCTAATGGAAATGGCCTGCGAGAGGCTCGGCACATGAAGGTGGTTAAGGTAATTACCATGGTTCAGCATGTGTTCATATGCGTGTGAACTAAAACGCATCTGATTGGCTAATTCCCTACCTTATGTCAAATTTATGTGTATAAGGTGACCCCCCGCCCGAGATCTCCGGGGAGCTCCCGCTTAGCGTTGCTAAGCGTGCGTTTATACGCAGTCGAACAATGCGCTGATGAGGATTACTGTAGCTAAGTAGCCAATCAGATACATTTCAGTTCGACTGCATATTAACAACGCTAAGCAGGCCCCCCTGAGATCTCGGGGTGGACACCTTGTACACATAAATTCGACATAAGGTAGGGAATTAAACAATCAGATGCGTATTAGTTCAAACGCATATAAACACTTGCTGAGCAATAGTAGGGACCCCGAGATTTCGGCCTTGATGTACCGAGCATCTCGCAGGCCACTGCCATTAGGAAAGGCTAAGCTTCCCACTCTTCCTATTATATAGTACTCTTGGATTTATATATAAACATAGGTTGTTTGCATATTGTCTCCGAAGGCAAGCCTAAAATATAGTGCTATTTTTGGTGTAAAACAACATCCCTAGAGAACCAAAATTACAATAATATAGCTGAGGACATTTGATAACAGTTTTCTAAGTAATTATTATGACTTCCGGTCGGGTCTTATCTCGATTACCTCCGTTCCCCAACTCTCAAAATCCTTAACACGTTCAACACATAGTAGGTCACCGGTGACCTACATAAGCTTTTCCGCTCAAACACGTGGTCACCGGTGACCTACACTTGTTATGCGTTTCCAGGAGACTGGAAAATGATTTGTTTGTGCGGAAGACATATTTTTGTAGCATTTGTTTAATGTGAATGCAAAACATAATCACGCTGTAAAACTCCCTCCTAAGCTTTTTCTAGAAAATTTAGTTGAGTTACTGTAATAAATCAAATGTTTGAGGGGAAGTTCTTCCAAAACAGTAATTGTTGCGAACGTGAGCTGACCAAATGAGCTAAAATTTGATATGGGTATGTTTCTGACTACGCTGAGTTCAAATATCGCAAAATTTTTCGATTTCGCCAAATTCGAGTTTTTTCAATTTCTGAGAGGGGACCAAGGGAAAACGGAAAATGTTTGTCTTCGATTTTGCTGAAAACCTGTATATAGGGGTTCTCGGGGTCGTAGAACACGAATCTGAAGTCCATTTTTCGATTCAACTTTTCGTTAGCTCAGTATAAGCTAAAGGTTTAAGCTCAAGCCTTTAGCTTATATGTATATTGAGCTAACTAAACCCTGAATCGGAAAACGGACTTCAGATTCATGTTCTACGACCCCCATACATCAGATTGGTTGTTATAGATGGAAAGAGAGTGCAAAAACGAACATTATTGCTTTCACAAGCTTTGAGCTTTGAGCAGAGAAAAATTTTCTACTTTTGGCATTATAGATAGTCACTCTCTCTCAGGCACTCTCAGTTTGAGTTGTGCCGTTAAGAAATTTTCCGGGCCGGGCCCGGGCCCGGGCCTGCTAACATCACCGGTCCGGGCCAGGCCCCGCCCGGAGGCCCGATTCAAGGCCCGGTAGGCCCGGTTTCAGGCCCGGGCCCGGAGGCCCGACTCAAGGCCCGGAGGCCCAGCTGGGGCCGGGCCTAGACGACAAGCGGGGCCGGGCCCGGGCAGGGCCTGCTCTTCCAAAATCCGGGCCCGGCACGGGCCCGAAGGCCATATTCAAGGCCCGAGCACAACTCTACTCTCAGTAGATAGTCGATACATCAGATTGGTTGTTATGGATGAAAACAGAGTACAAAAACGAACATTTTTGCTTTCACAAGCTTTGAGCTATCTCTAGTGGTTAAGTCAGTATAAGCCGAAAACGATTTTTGGGGTCATTTTCAAGGAAATCAGTTTTTTCACAATTATATACTGCCAAATCGTACGGACAATTTTCGTTTGTTTGAACTCAATCGATGCGCAGTCTAATTGCCCATTTTATCAATGCCTATTAGCTTGGGATTCGTTGCTTTAAGCTAGAGATTTGGCCGAAAAACCATTTTGGCTAAACTGCAATTTTTTGTTTTGAACATCTATTTCTCAAAAACTACCCAATGGATTTGCGTGATTTCGGGCTGGATGAAAATTCGCACTACGGCGGAGGAATATTTCTCCTGGTTTGAGCTAAAACATCTTCAGTTAGTTGCAAGAAAACTGTAGCGAAATTTCGCGTCACCGCACATTTCCCGGATTTTCTGAAGTATTGAGGCTTTTTGAATAAAATTCAAAAAATGTCTCTCGGCCCATATGTCCTTCATAGCATGACACAAGAAAAAATTTGCCTGGTTCTGCAGTTTTGAGAAATCGACGTTCAAAAATTTTTGGTCTATACCTATTCAACCTGTCAGATCTCAGTGTGTCAGAAAAGTTTTGCTAGTTTCGTAAGCTCACGTGAATGTACAGATAATAAGCCTTAAAATGATGTATAAAGCTCTTTCCAACTCCCAGAATAGCGAAAATTATAGCGTTTCAAAAAAATCACCACAAAAGCACTGCACAAAAGGATACCACTAGTGTTTGAGGCCGGCCGGCTCAAGCCGGCCGACGACTTTTGCTCGCCGGCCGGCCGCCGGCTTCCGGCCGGCCGGCCGGCCGGCGGCCGGTGAGGCCGGCCGGCTAACGGCCGACCGGCCGGCCGGCCGCCGGCTGGGATACAAATCACCAATCAGAAATTTACAAAATAGAGCAACTAAGCTTAAAACGGACTCCAAATCTAGTTTTGCTAATTTTTTATGCTATGCTATGCTATTTTTCTAAGATAAAAACCGAAAATAAATATCTTAGCAGTTATAATAACTGCACTGCAAACTGCTATAGGCCGGCAGCCGGCCGGCCTACGGGCTCACCGGCCGCCGGCCGGCCGGCCGATGGGTGCGGCCGGGCCGGCCGGCGATCGCCCGGCCGGCGGCCGGCCGGCAGCCGGCCGGTGAAACCCCGGTCGGCCTCAAACACTAGATACCACCACCTTAAATAAGAACCTCATTTACTGATCTATATCCGATCTTCCTCCCGTCAACTATTGTATTTCTAATAAAATCGAGCTTTTGTTAGAAATATGCCTGTTTTAGAGTTGGAAGAAAAGTTCAAGATAAAGCGTGACTGGGTACCACCCAAAAAACGAGTGGTAATTCCCTTCGTTTTGCCTTGGGAACATACTCCATCCAAGGAGAGTCAGAAAGGTATGGGAGGATTTGGAGCTGCCAGAGATGCCGTCACTCATGTCACGGCGACGCGAGAATTTAAGGACAACAAGGACAGTGAATCCATCCTAACAGCATTTTCAGAAAGCAATCGGTTTGCCTCTCAGAAGGGAATGCGAGGGTTCGGTGCTCATAGAGAAAATGTAAGTCATCCCCAAGGTGGAAAGGAAATAGATCCGGAAAGCCACACTATAATTCCAAAGCAAAGCGGAACCAATCAACTGCCATCGTTGGCTGGAGAAACACCAATTGGTGCCAAACGCCAGAATGTTACCAGAATTCGATATCGGGAGGACATGTCCAATTCTATGGACCCCGATTCGGCGACATTCGTTGGGAAACTTTTGTCAGCCAACCCCAACAATCATGCCGGATCCAACGTGATTGATGTCAATCGAACCCAAACCCCGGCGGCTCGACCTGGTCATCAGATTCTGCGGAAGGATCGGCGATCCGAGGCTGTTCTGCCTCTCCTTTTTGATCCTCGCAAGGCACCGGGATCCGACGCAACGGGTACCGGAGCTGGGTCCTATGGACTTCGACCACCACGTCAGGTCACCACAAAGGTTAAAGGTGGTTACGAGTTTACCACCGAAGAATTAATTGAAAGCAAAAAACATGTCCCTTGGACCAGTCAGCCTAGCCTTCAGTCTCAAGCTGGAACAGGAGGCTACAGCAAAATTCGTGACGTAGTTTCTCATGTGGAATATCAGTGGTAGAAACTATATTCCATGAAACTTGTGAATTTGTGTGTTAATTTATTTGCGGTATTATATCATATTTATACCTTACATTGTATAGCTGCTAAAATTAAAAAACAACAAACGGCAATTTGAAATGGTGCACTGGTGCACACTCACACAGTGTGCACTCTTAGAAATGTTCCACTAGAAAACTACAGGAATCACTTTTGTAGACGATAAATACAATAGCTACAGGTTACGTCCTGTAATTCCTATACTGGACATCGTTGCTAGTTTCCACAGGAGATACTTTGTAAAATGGGTTACAAGTTAGACTAGTACATACATATGTCGTAGGCAGATGCCGATGTTAGACAGACACTTCGAAAAGTGTCTAGGCAGTTTGAGTAGACACATTGCGCAAATTTTGTCAGAACAGTGTCTTTCTGCAATGTGTCTAGACACTTCGCGAAATGCCTAGCCTTTTATTTCGCTGATAATTTCCCCCAATTCTGCACAAATTCAAAATTCACAATCATGATTTGGAATAGCACCACTTTGGGCAATCATGAGGGCGCATTGATTTCTATATATATGTAGCAGATAGCTAACAATTCTTAAATTCGGTTTTATCAGCATTAAGCTAAATGTAAAAACCGACAGTGAGGCAGTGATAAAATACACATACATATTATGTTGATAATCCGTATCTGGTCTAAAAATTTAAACCGGAGCCAACTCTGAACAAACTAAAAAGACAGGGAATCAGTTTCTAGCACCACATAAATTGTAACATTAAAGTGGAGGAATGAGTAAGTTATGTGGACGTAACAGAGTGAAAATAAATGGACTTGCTTTAATCAAGATTATCGTTAAAGAAGCCACCAGTTCAAGATCTATTAAATTTAATATCAAGGGAATTTATTTGGCGTTATAATAGACAGTTAGCCAAAAAGCATCAGGATAGTTGTCAGCGAGTAGCGACACAGTCGAGAGCATGAAGGAAAATATGTTTGAGCTTTTGTTTTGCCCGTTCGAAAACGCAGTGCTATGTTTTGTGAGCGGATAAAACAACAGAGAAACAGAAAGAAAACATGTAAACAGAAAAATTTGTTTTTTATATTCACATGTAGATTAACAACCCTACCGTATTTGAGTGCACTTCTGACTGGGCTACTGCAACGACACCACTGAGCAATTTGGAAATTAGATGAATAAAAAATTTGTATTAAAAATCTGTAGACTGATATAATTCAAGCTTAGAGATGGTACAAAGCGGGTAGAATAACAACTAAGCTTTAAGAGAAAGTTTTTCAAAAAACTGAGAGTACCGGGTCGAGGCCGGCTCAAAGCGTCTGATTTGGTGAGTATGCCCGAACTGACAAGGTCCTCTGTTACAGTCCACGAGGTAGTCACTGAAACTAAAACTGAAACTATTTTGAGAAGAGACCTGAAACTGAAACATTTTTAGGCAGCCGACTGAAACTGAAACTATATTGGGTAAAAGACTGAAACTCGGACTGAAACTAGTTTCAGTCTTTCCTTACATCTTGAAATTTTTAAGGTTTTGAGCTTCGATTCTGTTAGCATTGCTGTGAGAGAGGCTGAATAAACATTAAATTGTGCTTTATATTAACTCAGAGAGCTGGAAACCGTTGTTTTTAAAGCGAGCTGAAACTGAAACTCCGACTGAATCTAAAACTGAAACTGAAATTTGAAACTGAAACTAAAATCGGCTATATACTGAAACAACCGCGTCAGGTATTTTCGGGCATCTTGAAATTGCAAATAATGGATGGAGGAAAGTATTAGTTGTTCTCTACTCCCTAGGGCTAAGATTATTACAACTTTACATACAAGAGACCATTCGTGAATTTACTTTCATGTGGCAGCCATTTATAAACTAACATTGAAGCAACTGGCAGGCAGCTATGACATTATGAAGCAACAATCACAAAAAGTAACGTTATATATACATTTACAGAACAGTGCAATATTTACACGTACACATTACACAATTATAATACTTACTCTACATGAAAACAATTTCTATTTCATTCATAAACACGAGAAACTGAAAATGAATTTCAAGATTTTCAATGCATCAAAGGTACATAATATAATAAGGGTATATGAAACTCTAAAACTACCATGTGCTATAAATTTGATCGTATCGGTTGGTCAACTAAAGGACCCCATCCACCGAAAGCCATCTTGAACTAAAAACTTTATTTTTCATGTTAAAGTGTGTCTACTCGCTAAATAGCTAATAAGTATAAGGTTTGCGGTTTAAAGTAATTCGTTAGATATATTACTAGCTTATTATAGCTTTAATGCAATAAAAAACTAATTCCATAACTTTGTTGCATTTTCTCTACACTTTAAAATTGTGGAAGTAGTTTCTTAACTACAGCGAGCAGATACGCGTTTACATGAAAGCATTCATTTAGTTCAAGGTGGCCCCTCTAGACTTTCGGTGAGGGTAGAAGGTCCTGAGTTGCCGAACCGCTCACACAGCATGTTTAGCGCATGGTAGTGTATGTTTCGAACTTTTATTATATTATGTACTATGTATTTGATACATCAATCAAAAAGTTTCTTGGCTTTTCTATTTAGAAAACAACAATGGAAATTTAGTGGACGAAATAGTTCGAAAACTGGATTTCCAATGGCAAAGTCCGAACCGAATCACATACACTTTAGAATGTAAAATTCTTATCACAACATTAAACTCGACGAAAAGAACAGGAACAGTAAATTTATCTTCTAATAAATAAGGATGACCAGTATAAGGATGCTTGAAAACAATCAGTTTTTGGCGCAGTCAGTGCAATAAAATTGAAATTTTATCTTTCCACCAGGAAACATTCGATTAATGGTATACAACATATCCAAGTAAAAATCACAACCTGGAATAAACGTGGTGTCATAGAGAATTAGAGAATAAAACATTTAAGTGTGGCCCAAGATATCCCTTCAAGCTTAAATTCAAAGAAACCGATTATTTCCTAGAATGTAATTATTGAACCAGCAAGGCTGTAATTATATAATGCTTCTATGGCTTTCATCTTTAAAGACAGAGTACCATATACCATGTTATCATAATACGTACATACACAACAGTAATTACAAATGTGCTATTAATTTATTACATGACTATTAACGTTTATCAAATGATCTTATATGACCAGCTTGAACAACAGAGGCAGGGAGGGCCGTTGAGCTGGGTGTTTCTTCACGTCTGAAACATCGAAAAACAGTTACAACCAAAGAAAGAAACGTACGAACAGAAGCAAGTAAGTAAGCTTAATCTCTACAGATTAGGCCAGGCCGGGCCGGGACAAAGGAAATGAGAGAGGAAGAAAATAATTCTCTCACTGAATTATAATTTTTCGTAAAGTAAATATATACAGAACGAACATGTAGCTTACAGATTTTGAGGAAATATATTATGTTAATCAAGCTTTAGCCTCTTTCGCTAGTTTATTTTCCTGGTGATGTGGTGATAGTATATACATTTTCTTGGTAATTGGTATTCGGAGTTTAGGAGCATTGTGCTGCGCCTTGTGAACACTGCTGTTGTTTGTTTAATTAAAAGATTTGCTACTTACAACTTGCTGGAAGCTCAACTTAGTTACGGGTCGGGTCGGGTCGAGCAAGATTTTTCAGCGGCAAAACATCCGGCTAATCTCTACAAAGGAACTGTATTTACGCAGAGGATGCTTGATATTGAACAAATCATTAACAGATACCTTTGCAATTCGGCCAGATGCATTAAGGCTTGTCTGTCCATATGTTCACGGAACATCTAAAGAAATATGAAAATGTAGCAGTAAACTTGCAAAATTACTATTTTCAAAGGCAATAAACTATCAAAAGCAAACTAGCATGTTTCATGTCGCTAAGTATTAATAATATGTTATTCAATGTTCAAGCAAATCTAAACTGCACAGGTAGACAGGTATGTAGATACGTATGTAGCCTATTGAGCCCGCTGTAAAACATAATGGCACAATTCAAGTCAAAATTCGGGTAAACTTTTGCAGCTGGTAGCATGTAGTATTTGGCATAAAACCCCAGATCAAACACAAAATTCATTCTGGATAGATAAAAATAAACATTCACTGAAGACTTCCCACTTACAGAGCTTCGTCGTCTACACGCACGTTATAAGGGGAGGCGGCGAGCGGACCGCACTCCCCTTTCAAATCAGAGACAAAATAAGCGCTCTAATGCCCAGTAGTAAGTGAAGATAAATATTTCCAACAACGCTTCCCATGCGGCTCAAATTTTGCACGAAAATATCTCAAAAACAGCAAATTACGCTTAAAACAGCTGTCACAGAGTTCACTTAGCTTTTGTTCCGAAATATTTTTCTACCTACGCTAACGACAGTCTGCACTGTGCGATAATAACACTAGTCCATGATTTTCTTCTAAATATTAGAAGAAGAGTAAGAAACTAGAGGGCTCCTCTTCTTGGCTTTCCGTAACGGTGCTCCGACCACAAATGGTCCCCCGTTGGGGGGGGGGGGTTGGTCGACAGGTATACCCTCCACTGTTTGTTGGGGGGATAACCGAAAGTTGTCCCTGTTGGGTGGGGGGGGGTAGTCCAAGGCTAAGTTAGCCTCATTCTGCTTGGCTGTTGGCGACCCCCCCCCAACGGAGACCACTTTTAGCGACCCACTCAAACGGGGTCCCTTTTTTTGGAAATAAGTTGTAACTACCGTAATCCTTTGCTAGACCCCCTCCCCAAATGGAAGGGGGTTTCTGCAATCTGATTGGCTGTTGGCTACCCCACCCACCAAAACAGAGGGGGTATGCGCTGTCAATTTGGTCGACCGTCGACCCCCCCCCACAAACAGGAGAACATTCGCGTATTGGTATTGTGGTCGGAGCACCGTTACGCAATGCCAAGAAGAGACGCTCTCTAGTGGCTTACTCTTCTTCTTGATAATAGTGAAATTATGCACTCTTGCTAATAACATTCAAAATACTTTCCACCAATAAAAAGATTCCAAAATATGATAATAAATACGAAAGGATGAGACTTACTGGATGCAATCGATCATGAAGCAGAGGATCGGGTGTTTGGGATGGCAGCAAACCTCCAGAGGAGGGTGGGCCGTGACTGGGACCGGATCCGGCAAGAAATCCAGGAAATCCGGGATGACGGGCTGGAAATGCATCAAGGGGACCTCTGAGATTCCACAGACTCTCCGGATGGGGCGGATGAAGAGCCCATCCGGCAGGAACAGGGGCTGAGGTAGCCATCGCTGTGATAGCGCCAGCAGAGCTAACTCCGCCCACAGCTCTGGCAACGCTCAGCTCTGTACTGCTGCTGCGATGACTGCCGACAGGAGTGGTGCCGTGACTGGGCGTTGTGGCTGGAGTGATAGCTGAAGTGTTGGCGGTTGACGCTGCTGAGGAGACTGCGGGCAGACCACCGGCAGAACCACTGTTGCCACTGCTGTTGCTGCTGCTGCTGTTACCATTGGCACCGCCTGGATGTATATGGAGATGTGTATGAGTATGAGAATGAGTATGATGCTGAGTGGGTGGACCCGTCACACCTCCACCACCAAACGGAGGAGGACCGGAGACTCCAGTTGCCCCTGTCGGTGGAGCGACCGGAGCCACTGGTGGTCCCGTAGCACCGACAGGGCCTCCTGGTCCTCCAGTGCTACCACTCAGACGCTGTTCTGCAAACCAAATGCACACCCATACATCCAAATGCATAATACCCCTTTTAGAATCTGACCTCAGTTCTCCACTTTTTAGAGCATTTTGCTGTCACCAGCTTTTGGGGCTTTAATTTTCAATTGCAGTATGCCGTTTTGAAAAAATGATTGAAACACAGTTTATACTCTCCTTGCTACAGGCTGGAAGAAGCGGGCATTTAACCAGGGGCTGTCAGATCAAAATTTAATAGTATATAGTTTTTATTGGGTTCTTCGATCAGGCTGTCAGGAAAAGCATAACTTTTCCGACTTTGAAAAGTCCTTGTTAGATACAACAACTCTTCGAAACTCGCCTCTACTCACAATTGTTATTTTCAAAAAATCCGAATCTGTGCAAACTTTTCTTGGAAAAGCGGCAGAAAACCCAACATTTTCTGGCAGTTTTGAATGCGGTGTCCATCCCTTATACAAACAAAATTTGGATCTTTTGCGCTTTCCCCCCAGCACTAACTTTTGATTTTTTGAGCAATAACTTTGAAATTTGGTGAGGGTGCATACTGGAGGCTGATGAATTCAAAAATTAACAAATTTTAAAATTGTTAAAAAAATTAAAATTTTAGTTTGGTAAGTGGGAAGGGGTACAAAAAATTTTTTGAAAGAAATTTTGCTGAAAACTTGCATACAGGAGTTTTCTGGGATGCTGAGCACGAATCATAAATACGCTTTTGGTTCAGCTTTTGGTTAGCTCAGTATAAGCTTACATGTTAAGCTTACAACTTTAGCCTACGAGCTAACGAAAAGCTGAATCGAAAAACTATTTTCAGATTCGTGCTCAGCGCCTCAGAAAACCCCTGTATGCAAGTTTTCAGTTTTTACTAAACAAAATAACGGATAGAACATTCTGTTTGAATGGAGCAGAACTGTTTTGCAGACGATAATATAGCACTGAAGAAGCGATCGCAGATTACAAAGATAGACTGGTATATGGCTAAAGGGATGTTTATGAAAACAACGCTCCAATCTGCCAGTAAGAGGACACGAAATACTAACAGTATTGCTCAAGTTACTCAAGCTACGAGTCAAACAGCAAAGAAGTCTGCCATACCTAAGTGCAGCCTTTCCAATCGTTCTCTAGCCAGAGGATCAAACGGTGATAATCCACCAATCATAGGATCTAAGGAATTGGCATGCGGCGGGAAATGGGCAGGAGGGCCAGGCTGTCCTCCATGGGGATGGAGATAGGCCATAGATGATCCACCAGGACCGTGGGAGGAGACTGCTGCGGCTGCAGCGGCCAATAAACGTTGCTGTTGATCCGCGGCTGCTAGCAATCTCGGATCTAGTCCCATATGTGGCCCTGGGTATCCTAAAATAATAGTTCATGAAAACTGTCATTACTAAGAAGAACAAGGACATTTAGCAGTTGAAACATATTAAAGCAATAATAAAGAATACATTACTTCATTCGCCTAAGGAACGAACACTGCCCACCACGTACCAGCATGAAGACCGGGAGGCCCAGGAAGGCCGCAGAAACTTGCAGCGGAGGGTGGAAACCCAGGACCCGGACCAGCAGACCCAGGAAATGACGGCAGCATGCCGAGTTTCAGCTGCATTTCCCAATCACGTTTCATACGTTCAAGGAGTTCCAGTTCGTATCTAAAAATAGCAATTTTAACTTTATGGACTCTGAGGAAACAGTGCCCAATAAAAGACTAAATTAGTTAGTTCTGTAAAACCATAAAACGACAAAATAAAATGGATTAACTACAAAATCAGCGGCATTTCCAGAATTTCGAAATCAGGTCTGATCTCTGCCAACTTCAGATTTCAAGAAGAAGGCAAAAGCAGAAAAATGTTTTCCCGTCTCGTCTCAAAAATGTAATTCACACACTTACGATGCGTTAAATGTCTTTGTATTCTTTCTAACGCAAGTATTGTAATTTTTCGATAAATTACAGCTGTTTTAAGATTAAATTAGCATACAATCAGCAAAAAACGAGGAAAACTCATAGAACTGTTGAAATTGCGAACGAGGTATTCTAGATAGTTATTGTGGAAATAGGTGTGTATTTATCAAATAAACATCCTGGTAAAATAGACGAATAGTTTTGTTTGCACTGCGCACGGACGTCAAAACTGGCGGACCACATCTGCATTCCGACTATATTTCCTCCATCACGCCGACAAATACCTACTATCTGCTAGATTTTTATCATAGCAATTAATTTGTTGACGGAGGCTGAACTGACTACATGAAAAAACCAAGCCGAAAGCTAAAGTTGATCCAGTCCAGTAGGTACCTTTCTTTATCAGCTGGAGGCAACTGAGCAGCCATACTGTGGAGATTGTTCATAAAATGAGCCTGATTCATTAAATCAGCCACATTGAGAGGGTAATGATGAAAGGGATGGCCTCCAGCAGATCCAGAAGCAGAAGACGAAGCAGGCCCAGAAAGGGCACCACCGGACATTTGTGATGCAGCCATCTCTCGGAGACGTTGAATTGCAGAAACATCCTGCAAAACAAACAGACAAACAATAAATAATTTATTAAAACACGAATGCTTGACAAAAAATGGTCACTACTACACTTTTCGAGATACTTTAGGCCTTTTCTAGGCGTTATCTCCTTCTCTACCAGAGAGTATGTTCTACTTAAATCTATGTTCCATAGCATTTTAAGGCCTTGGAGTTGATTAGTATTTTAAGTTGTATTTTTGATAAAATTTGAATAAAAATGCACACTAAATAACAAGAAGCCACTGAAAACTATAACGGTTTTTGACTCTGTGCAGCCTCGATCGAGCCAGCAAGTCATCAACAATGTCACACAAATTAACATCACGTTAACCAAATGTGTCGCAAAATATTCAATGAATCAAAGAACATTTTTCCGCAACTGTATGCAGCAACAAAACAGATAATCAGACAGACTAAAGCACTAACATGTCCTGCAGCCGCTGACATAATCAATTCGGGAGGTAGGTCAAACCCGGCAAGCGAAGGTGTTCCACAGCCTCCAGGAAATGAACCGCCAAAAGGTGTCATCACAGAACCGGGAGGTCGGGAAGGACCGACTCCACCCAGAAAGTGTGGGTGCGGAGGGGGTAGGACGGTCTGAACTCCTGAAGCACTACTAGTCAGAGGGAGATGCAGAGAGCTGCCCGGCCCACTGGCAAGGTTCAGGGAAGGAGGAAGTCGACCCCCAGGCATCAAGCCTGAGGGTGGAGCTGTGAAAGGAGTTGAGCTTTCCAAAGATGGCGGCAGACATCGACCCTGATCCAAGCGCTAAACATGAAAGCACACCTGAATAGTCCCGATTTTAATAAAGAAAAGGGTATATCCACTGAGATTAAAATTATAGAAATAAACACTTGTTTCGACAGAAAGAAATGAAATGGAAATACTCCAAAAGAATGCAGAATGCTCTGCTCAGCGAACGCCAAAATCTCCAGGGCTCCTCAGACTATTAATAATTTTTTTCTTAGCTCAGTATATAACCGTAAAGCACTTTACTAGTATTCACCTCAATGTCCAATAGAATGTCAAAATAGTAAAATTGTCGAACAAAAGCCCCCAAGACCAGGGTTTTTTGAAAATCGGACCTGCGTAAATTTTGCGTATTTTTGTTTTCGAGTGCGTATTTTTAATTTCGACTGCGTAAAATTACAAAAATCGCTTCTCAACGTTATAAAAGCTATAAACGCATTTAGCGTCGAATTAATGCTGTTTTTAAGAGTTTTAAACAACGTTAAGAATCTTAGCTCCAGTTTAAATTGCGTGCTCTCTTTGTGGTGTAAGAGTATGAATTAATAGGTGACGAAAAAAATAGATATGCAGGGGGTCTGGGGGGCGCAACCCCCCAGAAGCTGTTCCCTTGATTGAACATATACGAATATCAGATTTTAATTTTTATATATAGGATATCAAATCAAATAGAAAGAAAAGCTTCGCATGGTACAACGTGGGCTTAGGCAGAAACTACAAATCAAATGTAGACGGAAGGAGAATCGAAGAGATATGCGGGGGGTCTGGGGGACGGAAGCCCCCCAGAAGAAGCCAGAGCTCAAACTACGGTAAATTGTCTCAAGAAATTAATTTAGAGCACTCTAGAAATTACTACTACCGAATTTTTCGGCTGCGTATTTTGGTGCGTATTTTTGTTTTTGACTGCGTATTTTTAAGCTCGACTGCGTAAATACGCAGTATTTTACGCAAAAAAACCGTGCCCAAGACTCATAAAAATAGCCCAAAAACTTTAATGGTAAAAAAGTTGTTGAAAAATTGAATCGGAATTCGGGTTGCTCATGCCACCCAGGGCCCGTCACCGGCTTTTGTTCTACTATAACATGAGCTCAGGGAGTTCCTCAATTTTCCTCAAATAATACATATTTACCACAACAGAAGATTTGCTGCTCTAAACTATCTAGAGAAATGTTCAATTAAGGGAGGGTCCATTTTTGGGTCTTTCGACTTTCTCCGCCAAATATATGAAATGTTTTGAGCGGTTAAAGAAGTATTCAACCTAACGAATTTGGCACGCCCTCCTGCTTTTCTTATCTTTCCTATCCCACTACCACGTTTCATGTTGAGTATAGTCGCACTCAGCGATTTTCTTACTGTAACCAAGAGTACATAATAACTAATGGTGATTTCATAGTCCCTGTCGCCTCCAGGCGCGCGTCTACGCGCGTAGACGCGCGTTGGCGCGCGTGGACGCGCGTCAACGCGCTACACTGCCATGTCACATTTGGAGGCGTCGACGCGCGTAGACGCGCGCCGACGCCTCCAAACGTGACATCACGTCCTGGTGATATGCTAGCACTGGAAGCGTCGACGCGCGTCGACGCGCGTAGACGTGCGTCGACGCGCGTCAACGCGCCCATTTGTAGCATGCCAGTTTACGCGCATTGACGCACGTCGACGCGCGTTGATGCGCGCAAAATGATATTGATGTTTGTAGACGCGCGTAGACGCGCGTCGACGCGCGTACACCTGCGTTCGCGACTATGAAGGCACCTTAAGAGTGTGACAAGCGTCCCACTCTAAGTTATTAGGCTGCAGACATCATCTGCACAATAACGGCCTACCCTCCCCCCCACAGTTGAGTACCTAGAGACCCCCCACTACAACTGAGTACCGGGTACACAATTGTGTACCAGCACTCGCTTGTATGTTTACGGGTTGAAACCAAAAACAGTCTGTCAGCAGCTGGCCACTTCAACACGTAAACATAGAAGCGAGTGCTGGTACACAATTGTGTACCTGGTACTCAGTTGTGAGGGGAGGGGGGTCACTAGGTACTCAGTTGTGGGGGGGGTAGGCCGTTATTGTGCAGATTATGTCTGCAGCCTAATAAGAGTTAGACGCTTGTCACAGTTATTATGTACTCTTGCTGTAACTTATGCTAGAGGTCGAAACTTTGTAAGCGTACAGTGGGCAGCTGATTGGTCAAGTTAGCTTAAGGGGGGGGGGTCCATTTTTGGGTCATATTTTCGACTTTCTCCGATCTCGCTGATTTTCACATATTTTATTGTCCAAACGGTATATTTTAACGAGTTTTTAAAAGGAAAGCCGTAAGTCTTGCGGTTGTCGACTAATTTTACCTCAAAGTTGAGAGTTCATGTGTTAAACATACGAAATTTAAAAAGTTGTCATTTTTTCGAGAGCGCCAAAAAATCTTCAGACAAACGTTGATGAATCTGGACAAATTATACATTAAAATAACGCTAAAATGTTAAACTGCGGTACTCTGGAATTAGAACTTTAATTTAGGCCTTTAAAATTTTTTTATTAATTTTTGAAGGATTAAAATTTAATTACTAGTAGTTACTACTAGCAAGAGTACATAATAACTAAGAGTGTGACAAGCGACACACTCTTAGTTATCAAGCAGAAAACATCATCTGCACAATAACGGCCTACCCCCCCCCCACAACTGAGTACCTGGTGACCCCCCCCCACAACTGAGTACCAGGTACACAATTGTGTACGAGCACTCGCTTGTATGTTTACATGTTGAAGCCAAAAAGTGGCCAGCTGCCGACAGAATGTTTTTGGACCTGTTTTTGGCTTCAACATGTAAACATACAAGCTAGTGCTCGTACACAATTGTGTACCTGGTACTCAGTTGTGGGGGGGTCACCAGGTACTCAGTTGTGGGGGGGGTAGGCCGTTATTGTGCAGATGATGTCTGCAGCCTAATAACTAAGAGTGGGACGCTTGTCACACTCTTAGTTATTATGTACTCTTGCTACTAGTTAATTACTAGTAAACATACAAGCGAGTGCTGGTACACAATTGTGTACCTAGTACTCAGGTGGTGGGGGGGTCACTAGGTACTCAATTGTGGGGGGGGGGTAGGCCGTTATTGTACAGATGACGTCTGCAGCCTAATAACTAAGAGTGGGACGCTTGTCACACTCTTAGTTATTATGTACTCTTGGTTACAGTAAGAAAATCGCTGAGTGCGACTATACTCAACATGGAACGTGGTAGAGGGATAGGAAAGATAAGAAAAGCAGGAGGGCGTGCCAAATTCGTTAGGTTGAATACTTCTTTAACCGCTCAAAACAT
The DNA here is from genome assembly GCA_030248195.1 of Trissonchulus latispiculum. Lineage (NCBI taxonomy): Eukaryota > Metazoa > Nematoda > Enoplea > Enoplida > Ironidae > Trissonchulus > Trissonchulus latispiculum. The sequence goes on along the minus strand of JASAND010017318.1, from coordinate 21,647 downwards.
TTCATATATTTGGCGGAAAGTCGAGGGGCTTTCGAGACACGCCCTTATAGATAAGAGAGATAAGAAGCTCTAAGTAGTACAGGGCATATTCTAGAGAATTGTTCTTTTGGGGGGAGAGACATTTGGGGGGGATGTTTCAAAATTTTCCTAAAAATATTCCAAAAATTGAGCAATTTTATAGTATTAATCAAAGAAGTTAGTTTTTAGTGCGAAATAAGCAGATTTAGTGGCAAATGAGCCGAGAAATAAGCAGAAAGGCAAAAATTGAGCAAAACTATCCGGAAAAGTTTTGAAAATTTGGCCTTCCGAGCGATTTTTTCAAGACAAAATTTGGTACCAAAAGGGGCACCCACTTTGACGGGGCGATTTGGGAGGGAGGGGGTCGATTGTTCACCACCCCCAGTAGAACAAGCTCAGTACCTATAAGCACCACCCTATTCTTGAGCAAATAGGGTTGGTTTTTATCAGGAAAAAAGTCGAGCAGAAAAAAGTAGATACCTTTTTTCAGGTTTTTCCGACTTTATTCTCGCTGTCATGTCAGAGCGTTTCAAAAATTTTGTTTCTATGACATTTGTAGCCTGTCTCTGTCTTAACGAATATTTCTAAATAAACGATATTTGAACACTTCTATTAGCTTCTCGACACATCCATTCCAAGCAATTGTAAAAATAGTTTGTCCAAACGAACTTTCAACAGACTATGGGCGCAATACCCAGTTACCTTAGTTTCTGGGAACAGTGAGAAGAACTTTCAAATAATTATTGCGTGTGCATAGTTTTTATACTGGATTTTAAATGTAAATATAAAGTCTGTTTGCTACCGTTTCCGTTTACAAAAAGTGTCCCCAGGCATGTTTCGTCTTTGCGGACAAACGCAAGCAGGGGCCAATTTCATAAAAATCCTGCAACTTGAACTTGCACTTGAGCTTGCACTTGCACTTCAACTGCAAGTTCAAGCTGTCAGTGTTTCATAAAACTTTTCCTGCTACTTGCGGAAATTAGCTAAGCAAGTTGCAAGACTTGACAACTTGTAAACGCAAGTGCAAGTGCTAGTTGGCAAAGTAGTTGATCTTTAACAAATTAATCAAAAATATTTGAAAATTCATATAAATTTCAAAAACTATAGAAATTGTTTGAAATTCACACTGTATTAAGACAATAGTCCAAAGAGTATTGTCATAACATTTTTGCAAGAAATATTAAAATTAAAATACGTTATAGGACTTTTTGTTCCATTTGTTCAGTGAAAATTCGCTCAACCACTTGCACAGCAAGTGCAAGTTGCAAGTGTATGTATTGACGATTTTTATGAAACAGAATCTGACCGAAAGTGTTAGCGGACAACTTGCAACTTGCGGACTTGCAACTTGCGGGTTTATGAAACACTTTTCTTGTAACTTACACATGCAAGTTGCAACTTGCATATGCAAGTTGCAAGTTTCAAGTTTTATGAAACTGGCCCCAGGGCTCCAGTGTTGAAGCAACAAAGAACAGTGGTCTCTTGTAATTAAGAGTATAGCTGTTGGCTGAAATTGACCAGTTAATTGCAAAAAAATAGTTTCTCGTTGAGCTGACCATAATAAAGCTGAGCAGTATATTGTTATGTATGAAAATCCAAAAAGTTCAAATTAAGTTCGGGTTTCAAAATAAGAACAAGCTCAAATCAAAGCTACTAGTTTGGAGAAAATGTTCAAAATTTGAGACAAAATACTAAAAGTTTTAATTTGAACACTTCTAAATGAACTTTCCAGAATGATGACATTTTTCCGGCTTTTTTCCGTTTATGTTTTACGTTTACGACCCTCCGGAAAAAAGGAAAAACTGAAAAAACCAATTTTTCCGGGACATTTTTCCGATGCCTATTGAGCAAACACATCTACGCGAGAAAATAAATATGATTAATAACATTTCGCCGAAGGCCCGAAGGTTTTAAGCTAGCCTTAGCATTCTGAAATAGATATATATGTACGTTTTATTGATGTAATTTTCTCCAATATTTAAGCTACGAAGGCAAACAAGCCTATCTCTAACAGAAATATATCTCCTATTGCTCAAATGTTCAAGGGATTTTGGAGAAGTGTCCCTTACCCCACCGCTGAAATTGACACTAGAACAGACCTCAATTCCTTCAGATTTGATAATGTGGGAACTTCTAAGACGATCTTCACGTCGACGACCCAACGGAGTGTCTGACTTAGGAATGCAAACCAGATCAGTACGAGCGCAGGAATTGGTCTCGCCACGATACCAATGACGACGGAATCTATAACAGGAAAACAATGAATATCATAAAATGTATATCCATATAATGTTCAGTATCGCCAGAACTTTTGATTTAGCGAATATTGCGATCTTTGAAAACTTTTCACGAAAAACACTGCTGCCTGCAAACAAGAATTTTATACTTTTTTCGGACTTGGCTTACTGTTTTATTTGTTAACAATTGACATTATTTATTAACAATTATATGTTCAGGGTACTTTTACGGGGAGGGTAGCGGGTGGGCCCCCCGATAATGCTCCCCCCGGATTTTGGGCTTCCTCCTTAATGAGGTCTAAACTTTTGCCAAAAATGGGTAAATTTTAAAAATGTTTTGGCTTCGCCAGAGATTCTTTCGTCAAAATAGCTATTTTTAGCTTAAATCATGGCATTTTTGAGAACTTATTGCGTTTCTACGTGCAAAATACGTCAAAAATACGAATTTTGGCTTATTTTTGCAAAATCCCCCCCTGAGGGAAAATCCCTAAAAATACCCTTATGTTAAATCTGGATGAACACAATTATGAATTCCAATCAAAACATTGTACTGCTGCGGCTGAGAACACTTTTGTCAACATTAAAAACTGATATGCAAATAGAACTTTACTAAAATCCAAGGACTGTTGAAGGCCAACCAGTCAACAAATCCCACTGTAATTGCGTCCAGCCTGTAAAACAGACTTTGAAATCTCAATCTCAACTCTAGGTACATAAAATATTAAACCACCTACACAACATGCTCAGAAACATGATGCTCAGTATCGTCAATCTTGGCATCTGGTTCCTTTCCATTCAACAGAGGATCAGGTACGCTCAAGAGAGAACCCTCCTCATCTGAGACGTCCTGAATTCCTCCGGAAGGTGCCTCAGCGCTCACTGAGGCGGCCGAACCAGCAGCCGAAGCGGACGTCTGATAGTCTTCCGTGGACGTCTCTGAATCAACCTTTTGAACGATCACGGAGGCAGCCACACCACCAATGGCACCAGATGAGCAGGTGGCTGTCAGTTTACGCTGAAATATGAACATACACATAAAATTAATTAGGTCCACTAGAAAACTTGAACAAGAGTAACAGGAGGATAAGTAAACACACAGCAAAAAGAGGACAAGTGACACTTGTTTGTGAGTTACAACTGAACCTGACCAATATTATGAACTATTTCCCCATGAGTGTCCCACTCGCACCACCCTTAACAACAAAGATAACCATTAACCTTGCTAAGTGACAAAGAGTCACTGCAGGGCTGCAATCGGTGCGGTGAGGTCAGCATAGGATACGGATGTTGATCCTGATGAGTTGTTAGAGCTTCACTGGAAAGGGGTTTAGAGGGAAGTAGGGTTGGATTTGAGGGAGCAGAGGCAGGTCGGCAACTACGGGGATCATCTCCATAACCACCACCAGGGGGTTCCAGTTTTATAACATTAGTCCCCTGACTGAAAAGAGTCAGTGTTTGACCACCAGAGATCGTAGACGGCGGTTCAATGTTCCTTTGGTCAGGTTGAGGACAGGGAACTCCGGGCTCAGACTTAACAGTCACTGAACAGGGTTGTCGAACTGCAATGTCTGATCCTAAACCAACCACAGTAATAGCTATAAATAAATTGTAATCGGAAAATTATTACTTATATACTTGTCTTGAATTAAATAACATGAACCAAACTAGCAAAAATAGTGGCCAATTCAGTATTTTACGTACTGCTTTGAAATAGGGATTTTAATTTAATCATAAACGGGTATATATACCTGCTCTGTTCTGTACAGGTACATCCAGTCCCTGTGCTGAGGAGGATGAAGCTGACAGACAGGATAGCGAAGTAAACGAAGAAGTGGATGTTGATGCATGAATAAGCCCAGAACTTTCCAGACCCGGTTCCGCTTTCAATTCGGGCGGAATCGCGGGAGAGTTTATTCGTCGGGGTGGCTGCACTGGGGGTGACTGAGATAATGAGGAGGCAGACGATGGGTTTTCGGGTTCCATTTCCATATCGGCCACTGAAGATTTTCGGGTCTCAGTGTCATCCGTATCCGTCAGTCGAAACTTATCCGACGAAAATAGGAGCACAGATTCCTCTTCGAGCAGATCATCCGGTGAGTCATCCCGACCTCCTCCGGTTTCATCAGCCCTCGCCAGCGGACTGGGACTCACATTGGCACTCAAGGCTGGCGGCAGAGAACTGGTTTCGTCCTCTTCCTCTGTGGATGTGGATCTGGAATCCTGATTAGCGTGAGCGGGTCCGCTAGTGCAAGGATCATTTCCGGAGGAGATAATTAATTGATCCGGATCCTCTGATTCGAGCAAACTAGCGGAACTGGAGTCATTCGCACTGCCACCTGTCCGAAGTTTCCTCTTCTTCAGGGGTACGGAGGAGGACTTTCCAGAAGGCGACTTTAAGTCACCGTCAGCAGCTGCACAACTGTTATCACTGCCCAGCATGGAATCTTTCTAGAACGCAAAATACAAAAGGGTTTAGTCTTGAAAGATTCGACGAAGTTTATGTGAAAACTGGCAAACAAACATTGGACAGTGCCATTCCTTCGAGATACCAAAAATTAACAATTAGATTAACAATGCTTCTGCGGCATACGTACCAGTGTAAGGCTGTGATGCAGAAAAAGAAAGTAAAAATATATGCTTTTAATGCATTTAATACATCGTGTTAATACAAGTTCAGCCAAGAAAAAGCCATGTACCGAACGTTAGTTATATATACAAATTAAAAATAGATAAAGTCTTTCAATTGAAGTTAATTCAATTCAGGCTGTCCCGTCAAGCCTACACAATGAAGCTTTTTAACGCAAGAAGCTACGGAAATTAGGCATTGAAAATTAACAAGCTGCAAAACATTACTCCCTCGCCTTTGTGGTGAAAACAGAAAAATTATATACAAATTATATACGCAGCAATAGCTCATCAAATTATATAAAAAATAATCTGAGACTTATGCAATTTCAATGCTTCAAAAAAGGTTGGAGCTGATAAAGGTAAGACTGAAAGAAATACTTCGAAGACCACAATCAATCAGTTACTAACTATTGAGTCATTATCCCAGAAATTTTTCAGACAAAATATAAACAGGGCATTACTGGAGATCCCGCGCAAATTCTATATATAAGCCTCTCATTTTAATTTTTTAATTTACAAAACAATGTAGTGATGGAAAGGCAGCAGGAAGAGTTTCCTACTTACATCATTTCCGGTAAGGGTAGAATGTGGATCTGAGTCTGGTTTCATCAACTGGCTGTTCTCAGTAGAACTAGTGCTGGTTACTGAAGCATTACTGGGACTTTGTCGACTAGATTTATCTCCACCACAGACAGGACTATCTGGAGCAGAATTGGCCACCGAACCAGTAGGATTTCGCTTCACACGAAGAACACTATACAGCTAAAAACAAATGCAAAGCCCAACCTTAAAACACATTAAAGTAGAGTCCTATAGTAATAGTACCCGTTTGATCATGAACAATTACAGTTTTGAAAATTAGGATATACAGCATAATAAACGTTAGGCTATTGCATGCCCTCATTTCATTGTCTTGCGACATTAGTTCAGCTTAACTAAAAGACAAATTTACAACACAACCTAAACGGTCAATTTTTAGAGCATAATCTTATAAAGTAAGTCTACACATAATTTTAGAGAAAATCAGGAAATGAAATTATATTTTATATCTGCTGAAAGTATCACCCATACGAATATCCAAATTGCAGTTAAAAGCCGTCAAATTCAAAAAGGCTTAACAAAGATTTACTAGAGCTTAAAGATAAACTGTGTTACTGACAGAAGCATTGGATTAATCCCGCCTTAGTTAGATCTCTTGGCTAGATATAGAAACGTGTAGAATGAAGGCTGAATGAAGGCCTTCAAAGCGTCCATGTAGTTTGAAAAGACTTTACATTACGAATCTCGGAACGACTGCAAGAAATCATAGTTCATTTTCGCAACTTCTCCAACTTTAAAGATAAAGTCTCACACTATCAGTACTACTGGTGGAGAATGAAAGTGCGAATTATAATATTCATTTTTGTTAGATTAGAGGGCAAAAATTTTTTGAAAATACTTCGAAAAATGGACTATACCAATATGTGACGACATATAAAATATTAAATATTCCAAGTTAGTAGTGCATGCGACCTCTGCCAGACCAGAGTTCACGATACAGGCGGCTCATCAGTGGAGCTGTATGGAACCAGGTTTTTTGACTGAATTTTAGAAAAATTGCTTAAAATTGTTCTGAAAATCGGTTTTGCCGCTGGTCCCCTCAAGAAGACGTGGTATTAACACAAATAACACAGAAAGACAACCCCATACACGGGTTGAAATGAATAAACACAGAACATTACAGCAATAAACAAAAATCGAACGAATCCTATAGGACTCATATAGAGTCCATAATGGAATCCGTAAAGGATTCATAATATTCAAGAAAAAACAGGTAATAGTGGTAGTAAGGTTTCCATTGCGCATGTACAGCCGTAATAACGACACAATCTAACAATTTTTAAGTATACAAACATGAAACCGACAAATGAGAACTGTTTAAGCATAGGATTCAATCGGTAAAATGCTGGCAAAATCAAAATTTGTTGACCGGAACTCATTCATTACAGTTAAACTTTAATTTAATCCGATTAAGCACCCGATGTGACAGGATCTGCATAGGGAGTAGTGACACTGAATTTTTCAGTTTTTCACTATTACCTTTCAGTACAGTAGACGTCCTGCCCATCTTCCACCCACTTTAACGAAAATCGAAACACTACGCAGTTTGCAAATTTCGCCAAGACATAAAAATTACCAGCACTGTACATTTAACCCAAAGTTAGTCTTAGCTAACACACAAGTCACATCTGAAAACGCACTGCATCTTTGCTTCGTCTGGTCCTAATCCCGGACTGCAAAAACAGAGGATACAGAGAGGGATCATCCACTTCTGATTTGAGCGGTTTGAACATGAAGGAAGGCGGCTCCTTTGACTGATCTACGGGAGGCAGCTCCCCATACTTCTTGAAGTGATGTCGACAATCACTGCAGAGGAGGGCTCGTTCCCGGCCAGCATGGTGCCAGTCCTTTGAATCTGTAACATCGAAAAGGCTAACTAAAAATGAACAAGGCAAAAAGCAAAGGTAACAAAATGAGTTTGAGAAGTTTCAGAATAAACGACTCAAAGCAAGATCTATTTGTATGCCAATACATGTGGTGGTAAATGTACATAACTAGGCGTTTTCCTAGGCAATAATTTCTGGGACGGCACCGATTCCTTGGAGAGCGAGTTTTATCGAAATATTGCTTGAAAACAGTTATTTTCTCGCTGAGCTAAAAATCTAATTATTTGTAAACAAAATATATATTAGCTTAAAATAGCTAAAAACACTAAAAATGCCTAAAACGGGTGACCCAAGCCTGGGTTTTGGAGAACCGATTTCTCAGGAGTAAGGACTTCTGTATCCCTCCACCAAGTAAGAAAAAGCCACACAACATGCTAAAGAAAAAGGCACCGACCCCGATATAAACACATTCACTTTGTTTCACAACTATGTACTATTCTACTATTCGTTACAAAGCGTCACAAACGTCTTCAATGCTTTCCGCGACGAGAGATTGCTAATACTCTGATCTGATACGTACGTTAACAAAAACTATCCTACTACTTAATGCAAAAACAGTACGTATACCGTATAATTAGCTAATTCTCTAATTCAGCTTCTTCATTATGACCACCAGTGCTACTAATGAAATATACATAGAACCCAGTAAAAAGAAATCGACAATTTGTCGAAGCAGTTTTAACCAAAAACGGCAAATATTACAGTCTGTTACTCGTACTTGTAGTGTAACAATGATGGCAAGCATAGTTAGAAAGATCCTTGCTATTCTCCGTATCTTCATTTTCCGATTCATTGTCATTTTCACTGGCAGAGCTATGATCTTCTGTAGACAATGAAACAAAACAAAAGCATTACGTTATGAAACGCAAAATGTTTTTTCTGACGGGGATGATATACATTTCTTCCCCTGAATTTCTATTTGATAAAATAACACATTTGAACAGACTGAATGCTATTGGCCAATCAAACAAAAAGCCTGTCTCTCAGGTTGTCTTCCATCTTCTTTTTCTTCCATAAGTTGTTCTTTCAGAATATAAAAAATAAAAAAGGTTCAAAATACAATTGAAAATGTAAATAATCCGTCAAAACTTAACCGAAATATTTTGGACTTTTGAAAACTGTTTTCAGCAATTTAGTATTGAAGGAGACTAAGCCTGCCTTAGCACCATATGCACAACACAATTTGGAAAATTAGTTTAAATAGCTTCTGCATAATTTTCTAGCTAATTTCAAAACTTTATAATGTTTTCTGAAACTTTGTCAATGTTTTACCAAGCGCCGATCACTAACACACATCCGTATTAGCAAGAAAACTAAATATAAAAGACAAGCTGCAGCAGAAGCAAGACACTTAATCATTTTCGTCGATAAATCCAACAATTCAAGCAATTAATCATGATAAAGAGAAATGTAAAGACCGTTCAGGCTATTGCATACATTTCACGAAAAGCGCATCGCAATGTTTTAGCAGTGCATTCAGCGCTTTACTAAGCATTTTGAGTTGGCCACACACACGTCTAGACTGACCACAAAAACGCTATCATTATTTCAAAGTCATAGTAAGGGTACAGCCTCAGGAATTAATCGCGTTCTCACAAGGAGCCTCCATGAAATTGCCAGAAATTTATGTGAAGAAATTGGACGAATAGAAGCTGCCAGATAGAGCAATAAAAGACAGGATTATGCAAACAGAGTTTATAATTTAAATAGATGACAGCAAGGCCGCACCCAGGCGTTTGAAATTCATAGTCCAACATGGCATTTTTAGTGGGGGGTTCCCCCACTTTTCGGAGCCCCCACACTTCCGCTCCCCCCCCCACTTTTCGGCAAGCCCCCTCCCCACATTTTGGGGGTCGCCCAAAGGTGTCGAAAAATTAGGTTCTGAGGTCAAATTTTCAAAAATTTTCTCAATTTAGTTTATGATCTTATAAGTTCATCGTAAGCTTAAAAACAGCGTTTTTTGCGTTTTTACCTTAAAAATGTAATTTTTAAGTAAGAATTTTGGTATATTTGTACCCTGGGCTCGCCCCCCCCCACTATTCAGAAGCCCCCCCCCCACTTCCAAAACCCTAGAAAATGCCAGCCAACCCCCCCCCCCCTGGGGAGGTAAAGGAAAGATATTAGCTAATTCTATAGTGAAGTCTGCCGTATTAAAAATGTGACAAATATGGCCCGGTCCGAGATATTTCTTATCGGCACAACCCTAGTTTTGGGACATTAACAGGGTTTCGCAAAACTTTAGTCTTTTCAGTATAACTCAAACCAATGTATAAGTTAGGTTTGACAAAAAATTTTAAAATATCTGAAAAATACTTTAAGTAAGCGACCGACAAAAAGCGTACCGAATTCATTGGACGGGGGTCGACTGGTTTTAGCACCGGTTCCGATACCACCAGTAGTTGGCTTTCGCTTCCTTCTCAGAATATGCTGTGGTCTACGTTGTCTCGAACGAGGTCGAGTGCCTCTATTAGCCGGGCTCTTTTTCCATAGATAGTAAAATTCTACTAATTCGCCCTGAAACAACAAAAATGTCCTAAATCCAAAACAAAGCCATAGACAAGACAAAGTTCACTACCAGTTAACAATAACGTGATGAAACAAAACAATAAACTTGTACTCTATTGGGCGAAAATTTACAACAGATATATACAGCCTCAGATAAAAATACAGAAGAATAAAAATTTTAGTTGGACACAAGAATCAGTTTGCGCAAACAGGAAAATGTTAGAGGTCACAAAGCTTCTTCCCTCAAAAACGAGGTCAGTGTAAGCTAATACTATATTATTAGGAACATCTACTATTTCGTCTCAGTTTGCCCGCTGAAAAGAGAATTTCTGTTTCTGTTTCTTCAATGCTGTAAAACTCGAGCACATAACGCAAGAGCATGGTAAAAGGAACTAAAGTAGAAGCTTACCGTCTGCTTATGAGGTAATAAATCTTTCCGGATCTTGAAAAAGTTTTTGCCATATTGCTTGATTCCCTTCACAAACTTTTTCTGCAAAAGAAAAACCATAACTGTTTAGCAGCCGTCTAATAAGTAGCATGCAGCACCAAGTTCGTTCACTCAATGTTTAAACGTTGAAAGTGGAAAACGCAGTAATTGTACTCTAAAATGCGTTTTCTGCTTTCTTATATGCAGCCATAAAATGAAAAATTGTTTGATTTGTAATGGTCAACCGTTAGCGTGTACCACGAGCCTGTAGTAGGGAGTACATGTCACATTCTTATTTTATTATGCAGACTAGGTATAGGTCGTAGTCACATAATGTAATTGGGCACTACATGAAGTGTCAGGTAATTTCTGACTTTTCATGAAGATCAGGCATATTAGCGTAATAGTTTGTTGAACACCTTTATTACACTATCTGTCAGGTCATTTCTGAATTTTCATGAAGCGGCAATGCCACAATTGACACATAGTGAACATGTGACACAATATGTATGTGACACATGTGACTAAGACATAATTATATAATAACCACACAAGTTCCGTAAGCAAAATTCAACAAATCGAAACAAAACTTAAGAATACTATATAAAGTAAACCAGAAGATCACTAAGGGCCTATTTCTTTGAAGATTAAAATGGTCGGATTAAACGGATTAAAAATCAGCTGGATTAAAATGTTAACGGCTGTTTCTTTAATGTAGAATTAAACGGATTAAAATAAACTCGTTTAATCCGACCATTTTTAACTTTCGGATTAAACGAGTTAATTTTAATCCTTTTAATCCGCCATTAAGAAACAGCGATTAAAAATTTTAATCCGCCAACTTTTAATCCGTTTAATCCACGTTGCTGCACGAGGATTAAAACCTGGTTGAAAATGAAGGAGACGGATTAAACGGATCAAAATTTATCTTTAAAGGAATAGCGATTAAGCAGGTCGGATTAAAATTAACTCTTCCATTTCTTAATCCGAGGTGTGGATACAGAAACAGGATTAGATTAAAATTTTAAGCCTAGGTGGACTAAAGAAACAGGATTTAATTTAATCCGTTTAACTAGTTTACCTCGCTGGATTAAATTTTAATCCGTTGAATCAAAGGTGCTGTTTCTTTAATGCGGATTAATATCAATCTAATCCGTTTAGCCTTTAACGAAATAGGGCTTTAGAAGGCTAAGAACAAGAAGAGGAAGAAGAAGAAACATCTCCTTTCTAAGCATAGCCAACATTTCTAAGCATAAAACATATTGATCAATAACACTAGCGAGCGTAGCCAGAAAAATTTCGGGGGGGAATGAAAAATATTTCCGGGGTGTCTGGGGGGCTGAGCCCCCAGAAACTGAAAAATGTTTTATTTCGTGACCTTCGTTGAATTTTTACACAGCATTCTTTGAAATTACAATAATATTTAAGGCGCAGTGCGTGTTCATGCACCCAACAGATGCAGAAGGTGGTCAAAGTACACCAAATACGGTAATTGGCACTAATTTTTTAGTGCGAAACACGCATTATAATGGCATAATACAAATATTTCGCGCCGAAGGCGCGAAAATGTTTTGAAAAATGGGCGTTTTACCCATGGCAGGAAAAAATTCCTGGGGGGCAACACAATTTCGGGGGGAATTCCTTCCCATTCCCCCCCCCCTGGCTACGCGCCTGATCAATAATAAATTAACTACCGTATCGTCATCAGACCACTTTTGATTGACAGTCAAAGGGAGAGGTGTTCGAAAGATGCTTTCTACCGCTTTCAGTGGATCGTAGTCCGCTTCGTGAAGCTGAAACATGTATATACAGGAAATACTGCAAAAATGTATGTGAAAATGGACGTAAAAACTACATGACGGTCACTTCATTCTAGAAAGGAAACTTCGAGATTTTCACAAAATATTTGGTGTAATTTGCAAAAATCTTCAAGATTAACTACAAAACTGGCAAACGTGAACATCTGCTAGAAGATCCCATTTTCATATTCTGACAAATTCAGAATAAGATCCGTAATTTGATTGCTTCCGTCCGTTCCCAAGTTTGGTTATCTTGCAATTTTAAAAATTGCATAATACGGCATCAAAGTTAGTTGAACTTGAAAGCGACAGAGCATCAGTTATTAGGCCGTATTTGAACAGCCAGTGTCTTTTTTGCTTAAAAACGCGTGTACGTACACTTTTTTCTGGAAAATAGCAAAAAATTTTGGCGACTGTGTAACGTTACACCAAAATTTTGGACAAATGTTGCCAAATGGTCGGAACTTTTTCCAATGCACATTCACGTGCTTCCACATATTTCGTTTCTGGGGGATTTCACCCCCCCCCCCGCCCAGACCCCCCATTGCACCATGTCTTACATTTTATTTTTGGTATTATTTAATGATTAGTTACATGTTATTTGTTACAGTTATATTTATTCGTTCATGTACTAAAACACACACCAAAAATTTTCAGTTTTTGGTGCAAAATTTAACTGGTTCCTTTGCAAAGTTTTGCGCTACAGGAGACCTTTCGAAAACATTTCGCTCCTACGGCGCACTGGTGTTTTCTTTCAAGTCAAAACCAATAAATGCAGGTCATCGTTGTCAGTGCTCAATTTTTTAATTTTGTCGATCTGATCTGGTGAAACTTTCCAAATTTTGCTGTAAATAAGATTTTTAAATTTTACTTATAAAGAAGTCTTATAAAGACATATAAGGAATTTTTACGTAGCTACACACTTTTTTCTAAAAAATAGCAAAAATTTTGGAGAATTGTGTAACGTTACACATAAGCCGTCGGCCAAAAAACACTGTGAACAGCAGCACTAAAAGCAGTAAGTGCGTTAGTGAATTAGCAAACTTTCAGACAGTCAATCTTATCTTCTATGGATAGTCGAAGTCAGAGGGCGTGTTTAACTCAACCTCACTGCAGTACCCATAAGAAAAGTATTTATAATGCATAGTTTGCGATGGCCTAAACCAGTTGTGTCATGTGTCGGAAAACACGTACTGCAGTTAAGTTAAACAGTACAGATCATTCAAACACTTAAATTGCACTTTTGTAGCGTGAATTTACAAAGAAAACAAGAAGACCTACATTTTCAACAACAAAAAGTGTCAAAGTTAAATTTTTGAAGAAACACTTCCCTCTTGTAGGTCGTGTAGGTGCCAAAAATACATTAATAGCCGAGTTTCGTTCAGATTTAGCTGGCAAAAATGATCTGCCTGAGACGATCATCGCAAAGGGATCTCAAGAAAACTGTGCGAAAAGAACAGCATTTAACAATGTCAACTGAGTTGAGTTGACCGACATTGTATATAGAAATTTCTAAAAATAAGTGTATAATTTATTATATATATATACATATATATTAGGGATCGACCGGAATTCCGGTTCCGGTACTTTTTGGTTCCGGTTCCGGTTCCGGTACTTTTTGGTTCCGGTTCCGGTTCCGGTTCCGGTTTTTGAAAACGTACCGGAACCGGAACCAATTTTAGCCTATTATCAAAAGCAAAATATTATTAAAATTTTCAAAAATTTTATCAAACTTCTTTAAAACTTTTTGAAAAAACTGCGATTCTCTTATAACCAGAATATTATTTATACAAAAATTTTCGCCTGCGGCGCTATTGCATTATATACTTAGAATGTTTTGAATTTGTAATGACTAGAAATTATCAGCCTAGAAAGCCAGATAAAAACTAAACATGTTTATGACTTATTTTGTCGATGGAGCAGTTGTTGGTGCTCGAAAAAATTTTGGAGGAATCAATTTCTATCTACTTATATTTAGCTTAATTTAAAATTCAGCTTAACCAAGTAAGAAGTTAAATTTTATTTGCAAGCAAATGTCCTTTAAGTCAACTTGCATTCGATTAAATTATTCATCGAAATTCGTATATAGAATGTAAAAATATAGATGCCGTTTATTCATCGAAAATGTGCTCGAATAATATAAATATAGCATATTCATACCGTGTATAGTTAATTTTAAATTTTAAATTTTAATTTTAAAGCTATATATATAATGTAGTAAAGTTTAACTGTGCTATAAGACAAAAATCTCTTAATAAATTGCAAATTTCATGTTCCTGCATTGAAATAACTATATAAAATATAAAGCACACGTTATTACAATGTTCTAGTAACTATAAAAAAAGCGAAAACTTGTGCAAAAATTATCCAAACGTCAGAAAAAATTTTCGATTTTTGTAGTGTTAAGGAGCTGGTTCCGGTTCCGGTTCCGGTTCCGGTTCCGGTTTTTTAAAGCCAATTCCGGTTCCGGTTCCGGTTTTTTGGAGTTCCGGTCGATCCCTAATATATATATATATATATATATATATATATATATATATATATATATATAACTTACATTATATATATAACTTTAAAATTAAAATTTAAAATTTAAATTAACTATACACGGTATGAGTATGCTATATTTATATTATTCGAGCACCGACAAGTGAAAAATATATTTTGCATTTTCACGAATTTCGATGAATATTTAATCGAATACAAGATTGACTGCAAATAAAATTTAACTTCTTACTTGGTTAAGCTGAATTTTAAATTAAGCTAAATATGAAACGAGATGGGAAATTGATTCCTCAAATTTTTTTTCGAGCATATTGCTGCTCCATCGGCAAACATGTTTGAATTTTTTATCACAATAAACTGATAATTTCTAGTCATTACAAATTCAAAAACATTCTAGAAGTACTAAAAATATGCAATAGCACCACGGTAAAAATTTTTAATATAAATAATATTCTAGTCAGAATCGCAGTTTTTTCAAAGGAGTTTCAAAAAAGTTTGATAAAATTTTGAAAATTTTAATAATATTTTGCTTTTGTCTAATAGGCTAAAATGGTTCCGGTTCCGGTACGTTTTCAAAAACCGGAACCGGAACCGGAACCTAGACCAAGTACGGGATTTGGAGCTGGGACCGGAATTTCAGTCGATCCCTAATATATAATGTACTGTAAAATACAAATAAAATTAACACTTATTTTAAGAAATTTCTATATACAATGTCGGTCAACTCAACTCAGTTGACATTGATGCATCTTGCAGTTTTTCTTGAGATCCTTGTGTCGTCTCAGGCAGATTTTGCCAGTAACTAAATGCCCGAAGGCTTTCACACAGCACCCACGGAAGGAAGTGTTTCTTCAAAAAGTGGCTTTGACACTTTTGATTGTTGAAAAGGTCTTCTTGTTTTCTTTGTAAATTGCATACAAAAGTGCAATTTAAGTGTTTGTGTCACTGTACTGTTGTAACTGCAGTACGTGACACCGACACATGGTACAACAGTTTAGGCCATCACCAAACTATGCTGCCAACATGGAGGTACTGAAAATGAGTTGAAGTTACTTGCACCTCACGACACTCGACGAAAATCCATAGAGATTGACTTTGTCTGAAAAGTTGCTAATTCACTAACGCGCTGCCAACATGCTGCTGTTCACAGTGTTTTTGGCCGACATGTTGTGGCATTTTCTCAAAATTTTTGCTATTTTTTAGAAAAGTGTGTAACTACGTAAAAATTCCTTATATAGTAACATAAGACACTTCTTTATAAGTAAAAATTTAAAAATCTTATTTGTAAAATTTGGAAGTTTCACCGAATCAGATCGACAAAATTGGAATTGAGCACTGATAACGATGACCTACATTTATTGGTTTTGACTTGAAGAAAACACCAGTGCGCCGTAAGAATTTCGAAAAAGGTCTCCTGTAGCCTGCCTGCCAAAAACTGAAATTTTGGTGTGTTTTGCCATGAACGAACTCAAAATGTAACTGTAACAAATACATGTAACTAATCATTAAATATGCAAAAATAAAATGTAAGATTTTTCGGCGGGGGGGGGAATATCAACGAAATATGTGGAAACACGTGAAGATATGCGACAAAGTTCCGACAAAACGACAAATTTTGGTGTCAACGTTACACAGTCGCCAAAATTTTGCTATCTTCAGAAAAAAATATTGCACGCGTGTTTTTAAACAAAAAAGATGCTTGAGCTTCGGCCTAATAACTTTGAAATACTTTTCAAGTTCAGCAAATTGAAACTGTAATTTTAAAATTGCAAGATGACGGCAATTGAACGAAAATCAAATTACGGATCTTATTTTGAATTTGTCAGAATGTGAATGGATCTTCAGCGATATGACAATTTGTTGTTATGTATCTTGAATTTTTGCAAATTACACACCAAATATTTTGTGAAAATCTCGAAAGTTCTCTAGAAGTGAAGCACGTCATGTAACTTACGTCCATTTTCACATATACATTTTTGCCAGCACATACTTTTCAGCTTCTGAAAGCCGGACTACGATCCACTGAAGCGATATTTTTCGAACACTTGTTGGTGAGTCCAAAGTGGTCTGATTGACATTATTATTGATCAGACGCGTAGGGCGGGGAATGGGAAGGAATTCCCCCCCCCCCGAATTTGTTGCCCCCCGGGAATTTTTTTTCCTGCCATGGAAATTCAAAACGCCCATTTTCAGACATTTTTCGCATATGCCGGCAATATTTGTATTATGCCATTATAATGCTGTTTCGACACTAAAATAGTGCCAAACCGAGTACTTTGACCACCGAATCCGTTGGGTCATGAAACACTGTCAAATATTATTGTAATTTCAAGAACTGTGTAAAATTCAACGAAGGTCTGCAGAAATAAAACATTTTTCGGTTTCTGGGGGCTCAATCCCCTCTCCTTCTTTTTTATTTTTCATTCCCTGAAATTTTTCTGGCTCGCTCGCTAGTGTTATTGATCAGTATGTTTTTTATGCTTGGAAATGTTAGCTATGCTTTAGAATGGAGATGTTTCTTCTTCTTCCTCTTCTTGTTCTTAGCCTTCTAAAGCCCTATTTCGTTAAAAGCTAAACACTGACCAAATTGATATTAATCCGCATTTTTAAAGAGACAGCACCATTTTGATTCAACGGATTAAAATTTAATCCAGCGAGGAAAACTAGTTAAACAGATTAAATTAAATCCTGTTTCTCTAGTCCACTCAGGCCTAGAAATTTTAATCTTAATCCTGTTTCTCTATCCACCTCAGATTGAGAAATGGAAGAGTTAATTTACAATCCGACCTCGCCCAATCGCTATTCCTTTAAGTACTAAATTTTAGATCCGTTTAATCCGTCTCCTTCATTTTCAACCAGGTTTTAATCCTCGTGCGGCCAAAGTAGGTTAAACGGATTAAAAGTTGGCGGATTAAAATTTTTAATCGCTTGTTTCTTAATGTAGAATTAAAAGGATTAAAATTAACTCGTTTAATCCGAAAGTTAAAAATGGTCGGATTAAACGAGTTTCTTTTAATCCGTTTAATTCCGCATTAAAGAAATAGCCGTTTGACGTCCAGCTGTATTTTATCCGTTGAAAATCCGACCATTTTAATCTTCAAACTTAGAGTGAAATTCTGGTACTTATATAGTATTCTTAAGTTTTGTTTTCGATTTGTTGAATTTTGCCTGAAATTTGTGGTATTATATAATTATGTCTTAGATCACATGTGTCACATACATATTGTGTCACATGTTTATGTGTCAATTGTGGCATTGCCGCACTAAATGAGGCAGGAATGACAGATAGTGTAAAAGGTGTTCAGCTGCAATATACTGATCTTCTGAGAAAGTCGGGAAACCACCTGACACTGCATGTAGTGCTGATTACATTGTGAGGCTACGACCTATACCTAGTCTGCATAATAAAATAGAGTAGCCGACATGCGCGTGGTACCCTCATTGCATATAAGCAGAAAACGCGAGAACGTTTTCCACTTTTCAACGTTTGCATTGAGTGGACGAACTTGGTGCTTGCATTGCCGCGATTAGACGGCCATAAACGGTTTCTTTTGCAGAAAAAGTTTGTGAAGTCAAGCTACAATATGGCAAATTTCAAGATCCGGAAAATTTATTACCTCGTAAACTTGACGGTAAATACCTTTTGGTTCCGCTACACCATGCTGCGTTATGTGTCGAGAAGCATTGAAATGCCCAGAGTTGGAAATTCTCTTTTCAGCGGAGAGACGAAACTGTTCCCTATTAATACAATGTGCTCATTTGAGGAGAAAGCTGTGACCTCTAACATTTCTGTTTGTTCTTGTGATCCAGCTAAAATTGCATTCTTCCTGCGAGATATCTGTTGTAAATTTTCGCCTATTGGAAGTACAAGTTTATTGTTTTTGTTTCATCACGTTGTGAACAACTGGTATTGAACTTACGGTAGCTGTCTATGGCGTTGGACATTTTCCGGGGCGGGAATTAATTGGAAATTTTGCAATCTATGTAATAGAATGCTCGACACTCGTTCGAAAAATTTTGGCGGAAATGGTGAGTATCGGAACCGACAAAATTTCCCCGTCAATGAATTCGGTACTTTTGTCGGTCGCTTACTTTAAAGTATTTTCAGATATTTAAAATTTTTGTCAAACCTACTGAAAATTCAAAAATTTTGAGCCCTGTTGAAAAATGATCTAGGGTTGTGCCGATAAGTATCTCGAGACCCGGAAATTTTGTTGTCGCATTTTTAATGCGGCGAACTTCACTATAGAGTGTAAATATCTTTCTTACCTCCCCGGGGGGGGGGGGGACAACGACTGGCATTTTATAAGGGTTTTGGAAGTGAGAACTTCTGAATAGTGGGGAAACGGCCAGAATACAAATACCGAAATTTTTACTTAAAAATTACATTTTTAAAATAAAAAACTTGCAAAAAAAGGTACTGTTTCAGAAGCTTACGATGAACGTCATAAACTAAATTGAGAAAATTTGATGTATTAAATCTATTTAGAGCAAACTCTGTTTGCATAATCCTGTCTTTTTAGTATATCTGGCAACTTCTATTCGTCCAATTTCTTCACATAAATTTCTGGCAATTTCATGAGCTTCCTTGTGAACAGTGGTACCACCCTTACTATGACTTTGAAATAATGATAGCATTTTTGTGGTTGTGTGTGGTAACTCAAAATGCTGAAGAAGCGCTGAATGCACTCTTGCATTGCGATACTTTCGTGAAATGTATGCAATAGCCTGAACGACTATTTTATCATGGTGGATTGCTTGAATTGTTGGACTGTCGACGAGAATGATTGGGAAGTGTCTTGCTTCTGCTGCAGCTTATTCTTTATATTTAGTTTTCTTGCTAATACGGATGTGTGATTGCGCTTTGAAACATTGACAAAGTTTCAGAAAACATTATAAAGTTTGAAGCTAAATTGCTCTGCCTTTTCCAAACTAATTTTCCAAATGGTATACTTCGAAATTTGTCAGCTTCAATACTAAATTGCTAATATTTTCAGAATCCACTTCGGTAAGTTTGACGTTGACATTGTATTTATTTTTATATTCTGAAAATTTTTTTTTTCAGAAGAAGAGATTTGAAGCTTTGATTATTTAGCGGTAGTCTGTTCAAATAAATGTTATTTTATCAAATAGAAATTCAGGGGGAAAATGCATCCCAGAAAAAGCATTTTGCGTTTCATAACATGTATTTTTTGTTTTTGTTTATTTGTCTGAGATCATAGCTCTGCAATTGAAAATGACAATCGGAAAATGAAAGTACGGAGAATAACGGAAAACTATGCTTGCCATCATTTTGAAGTACAGTAACGACAGCAATATTTGCCGTTTTTGGTTAAACTGCTTCGATATTGTCGGTCTTGCAGGTTCCTGCATTAGTAGCGCGGTGTCCTGCAATGAAAACTGAATTGGGAGTGTATTATACGGTATACAGTACTGTTTTGCATTAAGAGATAGTTTTTGTTAAGCGTTTATCAGATCAGAGTATTAGCAATCTCTCGTCGCCGTAAAGCATTGAAGATTTGGATGTGGCGCTTGTAACGAGATGGTAAGAATGAATACATAGTTGTGAAACAAAGTGAGATGTCCCATCGGGGTCGGTGCTGCTAGCATGTTGTGTGAGCTTTGATGGACGAGATCTACTCCTGAGAAATCGGTCAAAACCCAGGCACAATTTTAGGCATTTTAGTGTTTTTAGCTAGCTGAAATATTTTGTTTACAAATAATTAGATTTTAGATCTTCTGGCGGGAAAATAACTGTTTTCAAGCAATGTTTCGATAAAAACTCGCTCCAAGAGTCGGAATTGCCGTCCCAGAAATTTGCCTAGGAAAACGCCTAATTCAACATTTACCACCACATGTATTAGAGGCGCCACCAAAATGGAGTAGTCACGTTTGATTCTGAAACTATAAAATATTTTGTACATTTTGCTTTGCCTTGTTCATTTTTAGTTATTTTCGATATTTTAGATTCAAGGATTTCGGCACCATTGTTGTCGACATCACTTCAAAGAACATGAAACTGCAGCCGCTCAGAAGTGGATGATTTCTCTGTACATCTCTGCAGTCCCGGGGTGGGACAGACAACAAGATGCAGTGCGATTTTCAGATGTACGACTTGTGTGTTAGCTAAGACTAACTGAGTTGCTACAGTGCTGGTAATTTTTATGTCTTGGCGAAATTTTGCGGAAAAGCTGCGCCAATCTTTCGATTTTCGTTAAAAATTGGGTAGTCTACGAAGGTAATAGTGAAAAACTGAAATACCCTTCCTATGCGAGATCGCAATGCATCGAATTGAACCTTGTCAATTGCGTAGTTTAACTGTAATAGTGAGTTCCGGTCAACAAATTGCAATTTTGCGGCGATTTGCCGATTGAATCTATGCTTAAACCTTCATTGTCTGTTTGCTTATGCCAAAATTGTGATGGGTATTACGGCAACGCATCGCAGTAAACACTTACCACTATTACCTGTTTTTTCTTAAATATTATGGGAACTGTACGGAATACCATTATGGACTCTATATGAGTCCTATAAGATTCGTTCGATTTTTGTTTATTTATGTCTCTTTCTGGTATTTATTCATTTTAAACCCGATATGGGGTTGTCTTTTCTGTGTTGTTTGTGTTAATACCACGTCTTCTTGAGGGGACCAGCGGCAAAACCGGAAAAATGAACAATTTTAAGCAATTTTCTAAAATTCAGTCAAAAACCAGGAACCATACAGCGGCACGGCAATTAGAATACAAATTCGTGAACTTTCCTCTGGCGGGAAAAAAAAAAAAAAAAAAAAATTATATTTAATATTTTGTATGTCGTCAGGTATTGGTATAGTCCATTTTTCTCAGTATTTTCAAAAGGGGTTTTGCCATCTAATCTAACAAAAAATGAATATTATAATTCGCAGAAACAAGTACTCCACCAGTAGTACTGATAAGTGTGAGACATAAACTTCAAAGTTGGAGAAGTTTAAAAAATGAACTATGTATTCTTGCAGTCGTTCCGAGATTCGTAATCTTAAAGTCTTTCTGGCCCCAACTTAATG
>JASAND010017317.1:0-22814 GCA_030248195.1 Trissonchulus latispiculum | reverse complement strand
TGCTACGTATTGCTGAGAGGGTTTTTTTTCAAAACTTTTTTCGAAACTTTCAAAATTTTTGTAAGGGGAAAGATCTAAAAGCTTAATTCCATGCTCCTCCATTGATGACCAGCGGGTATCAGAATCACATCTGTAAAAGGTCGCAAGCACCTACTACAATAGCTATTTTTTATTGATATTTTATGAAGAGTATATGCTTACTAGTATACAAAAATTAATGTTTTATATTATTATGACTCTCTTATTGGAACTAAGATTTAGTAATATCATTATCAATGGGTAATGTCAATTATTACTAATTTGGTATGATTTCGCATTATCGATTAATACCAAATTTAAATTATTAATTTTTGAATGCCTGCAATCGTTGCAATTTGGAAATTATGTGAAGATATTCCTGTTGGCTTGGGCCATTATTAATTAAATACAAGTTTGACAATTAATTATGACGTTAGCTGACTTCAGTGTTTAGCCACAAAAAGTTAGAAAATTATCAAACAGTAAAGGTAGCAGAATATTTATATGTAACGGAGTAGTCGCGCCTTCGCTAATGCGCGCAACTGAGATGTCGCGCTTTAGCTAAGGTCGCGCCTTTGCTATGTCGCGCTAAGAACCGTTTTTCGCGCTTTCGCTATGTCGCTCTAATGTCATATATATAACCGTTATAAGACGCCAGGTTGTTGTAGTGTTTTCCGGGCTGTAGCCGTTCGGTTACAATTAGTGCTGAGGAAATGTGTGCTGTCTTCCCCCACGAAAACAATGTGGCAGAGACATTTGGATGATGTTAATGTTTTTATTTTTCTTGACGAAGTTGCAGTAGCAGTTTCCCGATATAGTGGTTGTGCACTTCACTTTCTGCACGCGCATGGTTCACATTTGAGACAGTGGCTTTAAACTGCACCATCAAATAAATTTAATTAAATAAAATTAATTGCCATTGTTACAAATTACCTATCATGATGAAACTTGCTGTAGTTGTTGCGAAATTTGAAAGGGAACAGTTAATACAAAATTTGTCTGATATAAATATTGTATGGATTTTCTTCAGATTTTTAAAGACAAAATTTTAATGATTTTTTTAAAAAGTGGTGCAAATAGTGCACAACCACTATACTTGGACAGGGGCGGCACGTGCCTCAATTTTTCATGATACATCAAGAAGAGAACGCACCTAGATAAAAAGACACTGCTGCGAGGCGGCTAGTCAGAGGAAAAAACTAGTAGCAGAGGGTGGATTGCTAATCGTACTGTACATGATTTAGTTTCTTTCTGTAGTGGTTAGAGCTCAGTTTGGATTATTTATAGGAAATCTTTATGGATCGTTTAATGGGAAACTCCCAGCGATTTATTTATTGTGCCCGAAGTGGCAGGCAAATTTCAGCATAGAATTTTGGAAATTCTGGCATTTCGGCGTGTAAAAATTGTTCCGTACAAATGATTTTGTAAACTAAAATGAGTAAACCTGCCAAAAGCTTTGACGATGCGAAAAATTTCTAAATACGATTTAAGGAAAAATTCGTAAAATTTGTCATTTCTATTTTGGAGAGAATCAGTTTGGGGGGGTCATATGTGGTCAAACTCAATCAAGCTTAACCAGCGCTCTTCCTCGTAGAATAAAGTTTGAAGCTTGAATTGTTGGTTTGTTTATCCAACCACGCCACACCTTTTACGTATTTTTTTCGTTTTAAGTAATATCTATGCAAAATAATTCCCAAGAAGCGATCTGATCTGCTGGTTGAACAGAGGCTGCTTCGTAAGCAGACTAAGATTGATATCTGCGCTCACTGATTTGTAACACTTTAGGAATGTAACACTTTGCTTCATTTGAAAACGTTTCCTGTCGATTTGCTTCAAAATTTGAAATTTTAAAGATTTAATTTTAAATTCTGAAGGGAAACCAATGAAATTCTGTAAAAATTGTCTTTCTGATTTTCTTGGTGTATTCTTGAGGGTGGTTAGTGAACTGAACACAACTTGGGAAGTTCTCTTTTGTATTAATCTACTTTTCGTCAGTTTCATATTAGTGTTGTGCATTGGCCGGTGCGGCCAATGGCTGGCCAATGGCCGGCCATTGGCCGGCCAAGCCATTGGCCGTTGGCCGAGAAAATCTCGGCCAGTTGGCTTGGCCGGCCATTGGCCGTAGGCCCGCCAACGGCCAAAGGCCAACGGCCAATTGGCTGGCCGTTGGCCGTTGGCCGATGGCCGGCCAATGGCCGTTGGCCGGCCAACGGCCAACGGCCAACGGCCAACTGGCTGGCCGTTGGCCGTTGGCTGGCCAATGGCCGAGTGCTGGCCAAGCTCAAATTTACTGATCTTGTGCGTTAACTGTGTTGAAAAATTTAATTTTGCTGTATAAACGTTACATTAGATACAGTACTACAGATTTTCACTTAGATGCTGACAATTTTTATTGTCATTAGCGTTATTTTACAATTAAATTTGCTAATTGCATGCAAATTTTAAGTGTGCTAACAACGTAGTTTTTAAATTTGTCTGGCGGTGAACGTCTCATCACTTTATTGTCCTCCAGCAAAATTAAAACAGAGTTATCGCAGGTTGGAGCTAAAAGTTTGGAAAAACTATTTTACAAATATTGTAAATTGTAATTTGTACTATTGAAATAAAGTTTAATTAAGTTGACGCCTGATTAAGCACGGTAGACGAATAAAAATATTAAATTCCAGCTCGCCAACGTTGAAAAATAGCTAAAGAACGGCCAATAGCTTACGGCCAAGAAACAGCCAACGGCCAACGAGCGGCCAACGGCCAACCAGTTGGCCGTTGGCCATTGGCCGTTGGCCGGCCAACGGCCATTGGCCGGCCATCGGCCAACGGCCAACGGCCAGCCAATTGGCCGTTGGCCATTGGCCGTTGGCCGGCCAACGGCCAATGGCCGGCCATCGGCCAACGGCCAATTGGCCGGCCAACTTCAAACTCCGGCCAAGCCAAGCCAAGCCAACCATGGAAATTTTCGGCCAATCCCAACACTATTTCATATACCTAAACTAAACTTGTAGCCTTATGTTCAGTTGCGGGCTATGCAAGGCGGTTTCTTCACGAAATTTTCCACAAACGAAAAGGTCTCTGGGCACAGCTACAAATTTCGACAAAATAGTTTTTGTTTTCTGGCTCCAGCTTCCTGCAATCCAACCATTTTTAGCTAGACGTTTTTATTGAAAATCACTATTTTTTAAAAACATTTAATGATTTTCATTTTACTATTTGTCCTCTCCACACTACAGGGCGTTTCGTCAGCCTTCACTGAAGTTCCCTCTTTTGGGCTTTGGCCCAGGGAGACGGGAACTCCCACCCCGGAAAATCCCTAAAATTATCCTATGTATAGTTTCCCCAGGGAGATTTCTAAAGAGGAATATTATTACACATTGAATCGTCGCTCCAACTTTAGGTCTTGAACGGAACCATTTATAGGTACACTGACTGTAGCAGGAACGTATATACTCAGAACATGGTATAAATGCTCCCCCCTCCCGGGCACTGATACATATGGATTCACAACCTTAGGTTCAAGTAATACTAAGAAAATTATAGTAGCTGGTCTAGTCAAAAGCTTATTCTGCCAACTTGTTTTGCTACTAATGCTCTTTACTTCAGACTCAAATTATGAAGCTTGAATATCTTCCAAGAGAAATTCTTCTAAAGATCCTTTCCTACATTCCATGGAAAGATCGAGTTCCACTAGAGGAATCTCTATGGAGGGATTTGGATAAGGTGATCTTCCAGTCTTACTCTGAGATTGATGAACTGGTGATTGGATTGGAACAATCTTATTCTGGTCCGATCACGATTTCTCAGCTCGTTCGATGGGGTGTGCTTTCGATGCCTGAATCTATCGAAACTTCATCTAACTTCGCCCATCAATTCTGAGTCAATGGAACTGATCAGTCAACGATTGTCTAATTTGCATATTCTGACACTGACTTTACCGGGTCCGACAAAGCGATACAGAGATTGCCAGGACGAATTTCGTCTCAGCATTATTTCTGCCTATCCAAGAAGTCTGCGGGAACTTCGCTTTGTCAGTGATAAGCTTATCACTCTAACAGCAGCCCTTGTAGGAGATAGTGTGTATCGCACTTTGAAGAACTGTTGCCCCGACTTGAAGTCGCTAGTCTTTCAAAATGTTCATTTGGAGACCAAGTTTCTGGAGCTCTGTTCGGCCTTCCGGTCGTCTGGGATCGCAGAAATCGATTGCTCCTTCTTCTACGAGAATCCCTACGACAACTCCTTATCCTACTGGCTATCAGTCCCGGACTGTCTTCGATCCCTACGTCTGGGCCTACGATATCTGGATGCCAACATTTTACAGTCTGTTCCGAATCTTTCCAGCTGCAATCTTGAGCGGTTGGTGATTGAAGATCTGTCAAATGATCGTTTTAGGTTGCCGGAAGGGATGCCACTTTTCCCTCGTCTGAAGTTCCTCAAGATTCAAAGTTTGGGCAGAATGGTTTCACGTTGGGACAGTTTCGCCAGCGGTGGAGAATTGCGGGTCCTCCACCTTTCCACTGAATCCCATCCACCGAGATGGTCCATACTTGGACTCGGCTGCCCAAAATCCACATCTTACGGAAATCTCTTGGTGGCATTCGGAGCATGCATCCAAGACGAAAGCGGCTTTCATCGGTTTGGCTTCGATTTCGTCTTTACGAAAGCTGGCCTTGGGTCTTTTGACGTGGGAAGGATGCGTACAGGATTTGGTGTTCACCGCTCAGCATAGAAGTGTTTCGCCGGTTGAAACGATGATTTTGAAGCTGGGTGTTGGAAGGATTACAGGATCATTTTTCTCCACCCTTTCCTCCTCTTATCCCAACTTGAAGCATTTGGAGTTGGAGTTGCATAGACACTCGACAGCTTCTGCAAATTTGCCGGCGACTCATCTTAGCAAATTAAGACTGCCATCGTTGGAGTCTTTTGCAGTTCGTAGTGTGACGTCTGGCGATTTGGAGAATCTCAATTTTATCCTGTCAACTGGAGACAGTTTGAGGGAGATCATTATCGACAGAAATTTTGGCAGATTCCAGATAGATTCAGAAAATGATCGAATGGCTGTGTCTAATCCATGGTCATTTCTGAATTCCATTTATATGGACAGTCCAAGTCTAAGATATTTAGAAACTTCATTTCCAGCTTCGACGAGTGACAGTATGGCCACTTTTGTAACCCTGTTTGTTGAACGATATGGTGACTGTTTGACCACTCTTTCGCTGGACATTGGTCCTCTTTCTAGGCAGGAAAAAAGAGTAGGAGCCAACTGATTATCTTCCTTGTCTTCAACGTCTTGAAGTGACAGAATTTTCTTCTTCCAATCGTCCATTTTTTGCAGCCTATTTTGTTGGCTATCGTCTTCGCCAACTTCAGAAGGCTCAAGATGAAGATAATCAACACCCAAAATTGCCCTATGATTTACGACTTTTCTATTTGCTCTATTCCAGTGAAAAGGGTCTACTGTTGCGTCTGTCGTCGTCTTTGGAAGATCGAGTTGGAATGCGTTTTGCTAGAGATCGACCTCTATCTCCGCGAAGCGTCCGTCTTCTTAGTCCTTCCGATTCCTTCTTTGGGTCCGACTTTGACGACAGCTGTCGCCTTGTCCCAGTTTGTGATCATTTGGTCCTGGATGGAACCAAAACTGAATTGATTGACTTGGCTGATGTTGAGAAACTGCAAATCTAATGATCCTGAAACTGACTGTCTGTTTAGCCTAAAAGCTAGCTCAATATAAATCTTTTGATATGCTGTGCGATTCAATATTGGATTAATATTTTTAGTTTTATGTAAAGCTAATTCCATTTAGAATGATTTATTTGACATCAATGATTTTACACATCAATGCGCAAAATGTACGAACACGAGCCCGATCCCTTACATGTACAGGGGCGGGGTGAGCAGGGTCTGATTTTGGTAGGTGGTCAGCCGATAACGTGCAGAGGATGTAACAGGCTGATAATGCATAGCGTATGACGCTTGTCATACTCTTGTAACTACTATATAGGATTGTGCAGGACCGTGTAACGCAGCCGGGTCCAGGTCGGAGACACTACTTGGTCCAAGCTCTATAAATATTCTCAAGGACCCGACGCCGGTTCGGACCAACCCTTCTAATTTAAAGTCTTTTTAATCCCAATACACAGGCCATTGGTGCTCGTGGTCTTACGGTTTACTGTGTCTGAATCTGAAAACAATACCTTTATGTTCCGGAGTCATATAACAATAGCTAATTGTAAGCAAGCGTAAACTTCATTAGCTAATCTTCGTGGTTGCCAATGGTTCGGTCTCAAGTCTCAACGTCTAAATTGGCAAAGTCTCAATTTACATATAACAAATCTGCTAGGCTATAAGCGAAAAAATACACAAGATCTTGGGCTATGACTTATGAATCTCACATAGGATTGTGCCCGAACCGTTCCCGAACCCGAACCGAGAACTTCTGCTGGCCCGACCTGAGTTCGTGTCGGGCCACTCGGGCCTTTCGTTCAGCTCGGGCCGTTACAGCTATTAGTGTTGGTTCTGTTCGTTCCTACAGCTGTAGCAGCTTACAATCTTGCAATCGGCAACTCTGAAACCACCTAGAATAAATTCATTCAACAAAATCGAGCTTAAATTTCATAAACCTTAGAAAACATTTTTTAAAACCATGAAACCAAACCAAATATAGCTATGAATGTTATGAATACAACTGTCCCCAGTTGAACTATCCCGCCTTTGAACTTTATTGAAATAAGCGGTAAAAGGGGTATATATAATGTTCAACTGACCTGTCCAGGATTTAGTCATGGAACGTTACAAAATTTAAATGATTTGGTACTGGTTATTTTGATTTATTGTATTGTAATTTGTAGGATTAAATTCAATGATTCAACGCTATTTGACCTTAGTATTATTACAATTCAGTTTTATAAATTAAAACTGCAAATCGACAGGTTTGACGACGAATGGCATCGATTGAACTATTACATGCTGATGCTTCAGCTAATTAAAAAAAAGGAAAATAAAACGAATAATTGATTGGGTTAGATGCTAAACAGCACACTAATCTTTTGGATCATGTGTTGCTAACTTCACAGCCGCTCCGAGAGTTGGTGCAAGTCTTCCCCGGGGGAAGTTTTGACCGGTGCACACCTACAGGGAGATTTGCAGCGTGGACACTGCCATATCTGATAAAACAGTTGGTGCCTATGGAACTTTCGATATCCCAACTACTTACTGCTTAATCATCTAGGCCGGGGCCGGGCCGTGGTCAGAGGCTAGCCCGGAGCATTCCGACTTTAATGTTTTATTTGGTTTAAATGTTTAAACTTTTTGAATTTTTACGTGGTAATTTTTTCTCAATGCAAATTAGGATACTTGCGAAATTTAAGCAACTACCCGTCTCAGCGCATTATTGTAGCTTAGAAGATGTAAATAGGAGTTTGTTGTTTCACCATATGTAGGCACGGGAGATCTGATCCAGGATGTCTCGAGAGTAGTCGACTAAAGATAAGTTTTTCTACTTATACTTATTTAATTTTTCTATTTAAACAAAAATTAGAGCACCGGTGGTCACTTCCATCTTGCAGCAGTTTGATACCATACGCTTCTTTGGGTCTCCGGCGCAGACTCAAGTCGGCTCTACGACGTGTCCACCTGTTCTTCACCCTTACTCGGATAATCCGCAGTCACGAGCGGAATAGTAACTTTAGGCGGTTTTGGCTGTTTTCTTCTTTGTTTTCCAGGGAAAGCGACAACGCTCTTCTTCGAAAAGATATGGGTTTTTGGGAGCAATAGAAAGACTACATCCCCTCGCTCCGGTGTGGGATACACCATGGGGTATATATAGTGGCCTTGGCAGCTTGGAGTATGAATTCAACTACAACTTTCCGGAGTTTAGCATTGGGAAAGCAAATTAACAACAATCAGCAGACTCTTGTGGTCAGAGTTCATGCTGTCTTTCTCTTGAATCTCCCTCGTCACCCGATCCGGCATCTTCAGCAGTGATGAGTCTGGGTTGTATCGTAGGTTAGGACCACGACCATAAAGGTAATTCCTATGCAGTTCCATTGTAACAGACGCAACTTCAATGACATCGAAGAAGAAGATGCAATCTGAACGAGACATGCAAGGCAGTTTTCTTCTTTCCTGTCTGAGAGCTCGTCCCGAACTTCTGCAGCCGATTTTGTCGAGGCTTAGCGAGCAAGCCCAAGGTTTCCGCCATCCTAGTCACTGTTGATAAGCGGGGGGCAGCAGAAGTCGGGTGCACGACTGCGGCTGCCTTGAGGGTGACTGAGGTTGTTTCAGCTTTGCTGAGATTGACCAATAACCGCATGTCAGTCTGGCTTGGGGGCCTTGTTTTCTGTCCTGGGCCTTCGCTTCTCCGCGCTCCTTTCTGCCTTCTTATCGGGTCTCCTGTAGAACCCAACGATGCTGAGCCAAATACAAAATACAAAAAAATATGTAGGCACGTTTTTTCACCATATGTAGGCAATTTTTAATATTTATTTTTCACTACAGGCATTTTTAAAGAAATTTAAGTTATAGTTATCGTTACAGTTATCGTACAGAAATCGAAAACATTGCCGGTATCTTGGGGGCATCAGTTGACTACGGATCGCGAGGCTTTCAGCCAGAGCCGGGCCCAACACAAAATTTTCCGGGCCCGGGAGTAAACCTAGCCGGCCCCGAAGCCCGCTACAAGGCCCGGGTACAACCCTAGGGCCGGCATCAAACAGCCTAGGACCCAAACTCTTCATTAACATTTCCATCCACTAATAAACTTGCTCAACTTGTGAGTTCCAGTCATTCGAGCAACCTTGCCTGTTACTTACTTACTGTGGTAGCAAGCAAGTGACTTGTGAACTCGTGGCTAATGAAGAATTGCCCTACAACATGGTAGATGTCGAGCCAGGGTGCCCTCAAGAAAGCTAGAGGTGGCCGCATACATGTTCAACTGCTATCCTGATCTATCGGTTGCGTGAAAATAAAACCCTACTCAACTAAGAGGTCATGCTCCTGATCCGTTTACTGAAACTTAACATAATCATTATGCTCTAAGCTTACAAAGCACAGACAGTTAATGCAAAACAACTTCCCAGAAACTATACTTTTAATAGCAAGCAAAACTAAACCTTCCAAAGCAAAGTATTTAAGCTAGTAATTTTAAAATGTTTTCAGCTTTAAGGCGAAAACTTGAAACGATGCAAACTGAAAAACTGACTCTTGCAAAACCTGTCTGAATGAGAAATAGTCTTTTGTTGAATTAAAATTTAAAACAGCATTTGTACTGCATAGCAATGAGACATGAAAAAGATAACAAAATAAAAGAATCTTGGTACATAGTTCAGGGTATTTTTTACAGGGGGGAGTGCGGGGGACCCCTTCGAAATTGACCATCAACCCCGAAATTCCTTCCCCCCCGAAATCGCCCCCTCCCGGGATTTTTGCTCCCCCCGGGATTTTTTGGAGGCCCAAATTCTTGCCAAAAATAGGCCAATTTTCAAAAATTTCCGGCTACGCCGGAGATTTTTTCGTAACAATAGCTATTTTTAGCTTAAATCCTGGCATTTTTGACAACTTTTTGGTTTCACCATGCGAAATACGCCAAAAAATACCATTTCTTGGCTCATTTTTGCAAAAAATCCCCCCACGAAAATTTCTTTCGCCCCCCGGGATATCCCCCCCCTGGAGAAAATCCCTAAATATACCCTGTCGTTTGTAAAGCCCAAAACACACAAAAAGTACATTACCACACTTAGTAGGACACTCTATCTTATCTTAGTAGTATCTAAAGATAAAGAGCACCGAATTAAGAAATTCGAACTAGCTAATATTTTTGCAGATATATACAAGACAATAAAATTGAACTCCCACGCTAGTTTGAAACTGTTTAAGGCGGTGATTTCTTTAGAGAGGAGACATCAACTCTAAAACTTTGTGACTTTTTCTGGGCTTGTTCTACTGGCCTGCCTACGTTTTGGGCCCTCACTCGACCCCCTTCCCATTCGGCCCGACTTCCACTTTTTTGGGCTTCTCCCACACGGTGCCCAGGAAGTGCCAAAGGATATTTGGTCAAAATTCTCAAAACTTTTCCTGCTTCGCCGGAATTGTTCCAAAATCGTCTGTTTTTGTACTTAGATGGAACTGCATTTTTGAGAACTTTTTAGCTTAGTTATAGCAAACAGGTTGTTTTGAGATTTCAGACCATTTTAGGCTCCCTCCTCTTTTCCACTTTTTCAGCCCAAAAAACCGGTCATTCATTACTGGAGTACCTAATATAGGATCTCACGTTCACACCAAAATGTAGCCTAGTATTTTATCTTCAGGGGTGATTATGTTGATGATGAAATAATAGTTAATCCGATTTGATCGACGACTTGTTCTTGTTGCCAAAACACAAAAAATTGGCTATATGTCAAAATAGGGAAAAGCTAAAAACACTTCCAAAAACAAAAATGTAGAGTTGAGCGATGTCTTTCGAGTGGATGAATACCGTCATAACTTGGCAACGGTTGTACAACATTTGCCCACGATGGAAATGTCGAAGTTTTGATTCGGGATTGCGCACACGGTGGCAGAGCGCTGAAAGAAGGCACTTTGGAAAGTTTCAAGTTTCAGCTTTGGGTTGGGCTGTAGGCTAACTCTATGCGTGCAACCCAAAAGGAATCACAACTGTAAACTCTGATTCTTTAAAACACTAATACTCATGAATGGCAATGCTAAAAACTGAGAAAGTAAAAGCAAAGCTTAACGAATCTAAGCACGGTTTATACATAGCGTATATACAGTTATAACACTACAACACCAACAAATACTCGAAAACTGTTAAAAGGAGCGTCACTTTATAAAACATTTTCTAAAGTTTTATAGATTTCGAAAATCTTTACCAACCGTTACATTACGTAAGCGAAAACTCAAGAAAACTCTTTCGGTTAAAATAAGGTGGCATATCTGAAAACCCAAACAGTAAGACAACAGAATTGTGATTTCAACAACTTAAACAGCACATTATAACATACAACATGACGACACACGCCTATAGGTCAGAGTTTCGCAGAGGTATATAAGTAAAACAGTATTGGAACAGCAAAACTACCAACGTAAATTATATGAATGAGTCGAACCCGAGATCAGGCAGACTAAAAATCAGGCGGTACAAAATTCCTAAAATTTAGAGTCGCCAATGGTTAATTTTGTAAAAAGTAGCAATAAATAAGAAAATAAGTGTTCAATTTCCCTTTGACTATTTCAGAGAAGCCCAAATTTAGACAAAATTTCCATTCTATATCTCATGAAAACCAATAACGGCAATGAATGATTACTGTAACCAAGCCGACCTGCCTTTTTCCTACACAGAGGTCTGGGTAGTGCCCCCAGACTTGCCCCCCAGGATTCCGGCCTTCCCTCCAGAACTCTAAAGTGCCGGAAAAATTGAATTTTGAGGGTAAATTTTGAATCTTTTTCCGGCTTCGCCGGATTTTCGGCCCTCTAATCCTTTTTAGCTGTTTTAAGCTTAAATCTAGGTTAAAACACTTAATTTTTTAGCTCGGCATCGGCAGTAAAAATTGCTATGTTTAGCATTGTTTGAAACATTTTTCTCCCCCCCCCCATACCTGGGGGAAAGCGAGCCGACTTCCAGATCCAGAGCATACCTCATAATGATTGTATTAATAATTAATGTATTATGCATATCAGGGGCGGATCCAGGGAGACGGTGCAGAGGAGAGGGGCTCCTTTTTGGTTCGAAAATCCAAAACTTTAGCTAACTTTAGTGTAAAACTGGTGATTTTTTAAGACCTGCCTTCTTTCAGAATGCGTACGTCCCTGTAACATAAACTGGACACTGAACAACAGTTTTCAAAAAAGAAGAAGATAAACAAAATGACGTTTAATGTATTATAGCCAAAAAAGTAATTAAAGTCAGACCAACAATACCTAACCCTAAGGCGACTGCTGGGAAGATATTGCCTTAAATTTACACCGATTAAATAGAAAAATGATTCATATCAGTCAACAATGGTTTGGGTATAAATCAAGATATCCGGAACGTTCTTGTCTGCCGACAGTCAGCACAATACAGAAAGAAACAAAACATCCTTTGTATTGTATGTACACATTGCGCCATAGAGCGATTGACAAAACAAGAATAAAGCAAAAACAGCATAAAAACAACAAAGAAACACTGTGCCTTAAAATACCAACATAAATGACTTTTTCCTGTTCTACAGTCCTTTCGTTTAAAACAGTTCAATTC
Source organism: Trissonchulus latispiculum (assembly GCA_030248195.1). Classification (NCBI taxonomy): domain Eukaryota; kingdom Metazoa; phylum Nematoda; class Enoplea; order Enoplida; family Ironidae; genus Trissonchulus; species Trissonchulus latispiculum. The sequence goes on along the minus strand of JASAND010017317.1, from coordinate 10,576 downwards.
TACTGTATATTTAATGCTAGTCAATGTTTAGTCTGATACTGTTTAAGTTATTTCCATTTTTTAACGTTTTAAATTTGGGACAAGCGTCCAACGTCAGTAAACTTGCATAAGCACCACTTTGAGGTAAAGCGAACCCTGGCACATTCAGGACATGGCAACAAATATATATGCCCGGGATTCTACAGTGTAGCAGCAATAGATGGCGATACAAAGACAAACCGAAACCCATGCATTTAGTTTTAAAGCACTGTCACTAGCTAATTTAATTATTTAAAATTTGGATTGGCGCAGGCAAATTATTTGATTTCCAAGGCTTTAATGTTTACAAAATTTTGAAATCTTCGTACTAATCTATCGAATTTTTCAAATGCATTCATGCTAAATTTGAAGGAAAGCTTTTTAGGTTATAGCGAAGCCGTAGACAAATTATTCAAGCTGATAGTGAATGCAACTGCATAGACCTACCTAAATTTTTTAGGGCAGAAATACTAATATCTAGCACAGATCTAGTGCGGCCATCAAATATTGCTAAAATTTGTTCCAGTCTTAATCAAATTCAACACATCATGCCGGTTCGATAAATAGCATTGTATCAAGTAAATATATGCTAAATCAACTAAGACTGCAAAACCTTCGAAAAGTAAAACGACAGGTAAAAAACTGACGCGATGGAACAAACGTGTGCTCGTAGGACAGAGTACAGAGCAAGCCCGAAAAGATGCAAACGCTTCTCAAATCTGGCAAGAAATGACAATTTGCTATTTTATGATTATTTTTAGCAGTCTGATGATGCTTGTGGCTATTCTGGAATCCAAAATTTTCGAGAAACCAAAAAGAATACAAAAAGTGAAATACGATGGAGCGATGGTATTACCAGTCAAATCGAAGGTGCCCCACCCATCTCATCCTCATCAATGCAACTACAGTAAGAAAATTAACCGAAACAATTGCATTTACAGTAAAACAGAAATTCGAACATGATTACAGTCGGGCCAATCAATTATTCTTCATTAGTGGGCTGACTAGGAACTGCACAGAACCATTCACTGAAACAGAAAAAAAGGAACACGATTTATCTAGTACAACACTGCATATTTACGCAGTCGAACTTAAGGGGGGGTCCACCATGAAAATATTTGTAGTCACGGATTTCGCTCATTTTTACACATAATGTAGCCACACATGTTGTGCGCACCAAGTTTAAATATTGAGTTGTTTCATCCATGTCTCCACGAGTTACGAGCTATCAACTGGTTGCAATGGTAATAATGGGCAAAACGAGGGTACCGCTTGAGACTAAAGCAATTTTCCTTAAACAGTCTTCGATTTTGGAGCTTCAATTGGGTGTACATTTTTAAAATTGATCTGAAGAATTAATTTTGCCCCGGTGTTGCCAGGCTAAACGTGATTTCATGCTTTTTAACGACTTTAAGGGAGCAGCACAGCCAACGTTGAAGTTAGATCACAAAACCCTTTAACAGCCATTAACTTCAATTTGGTGCATTTGAGGACCATAGCCCAAGAAGAAAAAATGTTCCCCGCATTAAGAGCTTTCGATTGATGTCAAATTTGTCATGTTTTGAGAAATTTGAAAAAATCGATATTTTTGCTATATGGATGCCAGTCCAACAGATTGGGATGCAGCGACCACGTTGGGCTACTTAGCAGGAATAATTGTAGTCAACACTGAACTGCAGCCACCAGACATAACGTGAAACGAGATATTTTGGCATTTGGTAGCTGCTGATTGCAATGGTCTCATGTAATAGGCAAAAAATCGAAAAAATTCAAAATTTTGGTAAAAAACCAAATTTTTAGTGTCAAAAAATCTCGAAACTGGGCAAAGATTATAGGCATCATTTGGTATCGTTAGAAACGTCTATTTATATACTTTGATTTGTTGGAATTAGATTTTTGATTTAGACCTTTGAATTTTTGTAATGCTTGCTCAAAGTTACAACCCCCAGTTTCCACTAACGAAAAACGTCAATTTTCGCAGTCAGCAGGTTTCAAAAATTTTTTAAAAAAATTCAAAGGCCTAAATCAAAAATCTAATTCCTAAATCAAAGTGTATAAATAGACGTTTCTAACGATACCAAATTATGCTGATAATCTTTGCCCAGTTTCGAGATTTTTTGACACTAGTCAAAAAATTGAAACTTTTCCAGTTTCCTATGTTTAACACATGAGATCTCAACTTTGAAGTGAAATTACTCATTAACCGTAAAGGATCCGACTGTAATTTCAAAAGCTCATTAAAATATACCAATCGGAGAACAAAATATGTGAAAACGAGCAAAATCGGAGATGGTCAAAAAATCGGCCAAAAATGGACCCCCCCCCCCTTAAGAAAGCAGTCGAAAACAGAAATATGCACCAAAATACAAGTACAAACTAGATATTAAAAATTTTCTGTCAAATGTTTGATGGACATGGACTGGGAGAACACGCTAAGGTCATAGCTAGCTAAAAAATTAGTGAAGTCCGCGGAGTTTGTGAAGTAAGCAAAGCAAAATATTAACTTTGCTTTGAGCTACGACTGAAACTAAGCGAAATCGACCGCCCCCTAATAAAAGAATGAGAGTTGCACACCACGAAGTACCAGAAAAATAGAGTTTAAAAATAATAGTTAATGCAGGTATATATAGCTGTAAAAAGAATTTTACAGCTACCTGTACAAGCAAAAACATTTTCCCCGTATATTGGAGTGGGGGTTTCCACTGCTAGACTATAGATTTGATTGTTTTATGAACACACACGGAAAGACATTCTAAACAAATTGTAAATCAACCAATGTATTATGTAACGTACGGTGTCAAGAGATCAACTCGTATACCAGGACGAAGGTAGAACAGTTCATCCAATCTCCGTTCTCCGAAACCGTTGTTGTTATTCTCACGCTGCACCTGTTCTCCACCAGCATCCTCCGTCGAATTTTCACTGAAAGACAAATTAACAAATCAGCATTATATAATTGGCCATACATCAAGGAGACAGAGTTTTTTCAAAACTTATGATCTGTGGTAAAAGAATGGCGTTTTCCTAGTTTCTATAGCATTCAGGGCTACCATCAATGTTTTTGTCTTTTCACTGTATTTTCGCACAAACACACTTAAAACACACCAATTTTGACTTTCAGAATTTTAATTTTATGAAATTTTTTAGAAAATTTTATTCTTATGAAAAAGTGCACTACAAGAAGTTTTCATAGAATTAACAGTTTTAAACGTTGCTGTAACTCATTTTCCAACATCTGGGGATTTCACTTGGTCAATTGGTCCTAAGACCACTGCCAATCACACAGGTGACATTGTGCAATCTTTCAAAGTCAAAACCAAAAGGTTTGGCCCATGGATCCGTCCTGTAACAGGTCTTGGGTGTGCCGGTCCTCACCGCCGGATTCTCAGAAGTTAACCTCAAGTATTTTCTAAATTCTAATGAACAGTTACAACAATCACCTTCAAAATTCCAAGTTCTAATGAAAGAAAAGGCTCGACAATTTGAAGAAAAATGTAAATTTTGTGTGACTTTCATAACAGTTCTCAAGCTTTTGGACACTAATTTCAACGGTATACATGGATGACCCAAACGCAAAAGTCTGAAAATTGCCCTCGGCATCTGTCCCAAAGCCGAGCATGCACAGTCGCATTCTAATTGCTTGCATGAGTTCAAAGAAATAAAGTGCTCAAAACCATCCAGCTACATTTTTCAAGATTTCACATTTTCGCTGCACTATTCGCTGCCCTGTCGTGTTCTGGTCAGGCAGCGATGCTGCAGAAAGCTCTCCTTTTGGCACGACATGATAAAAGTACACATATGGACCGTACTTGAGCCACTGACCTAAGCTTCCGCTGGGTCTGTCAAAATCTGGCAATATATATTTGATTTTTTCAAAAATGATCTGTTTTGACCCCGAAAATCAATTTAAAAGTTTAAACTCTCTCAAAGTGGTGAATCACGGAGACTTCAACTTTGAACAAGGTATCAACCATTCCAGTACCTCTCCCCAATCTCGAGATCTAGGGGGGGGACAGACGGATAATAATAAGCACAGACCAATAACAAAGTGTTGCCCTTCCTTTGGGAAAGTGGGCAACACAATAATAATAAGCACAGACCAATAACAAGGTGTTGCCATTTCCTTTGGAAAAGTGGGCAACACAATAATAATAACACGACGAGAATAAGGGTTTGCCCTTTTCCTTCGGAAGTAGCGGCAAACCAATTAGTTTCGTTGTAAAAGAGAATAAGCTTCGTATATATACAGATGGCTTTTACTCCAAGTAATAAATAAGTAATAATTGTTCAAAGTTGAAGTCTCCGTGATTCACCACTTTGAGAGAGTTTAAACTTTTAAATTGATTTTCGGGGTCAAAACAGATCATTTTTGAAAAAATCAAATATATATTGCCAGATTTTGACAGACCCAGCGGAAGCTTAGGTCAGTGGCTCAAGTACGGTCCATATGTGTACTTTTATCATGTCGTGCCAAAAGGAGAGCTTTCTGCAGCATCGCTGCCTGACCAGAACACGACAGGGCAGCGAATAGTGCAGCGAAAATGTGAAATCTTGAAAAATGTAGCTGGATGGTTTTGAGCACTTTATTTCTTTGAACTCATGCAAGCAATTAGAATGCGACTGTGCATGCTCGGCTTTGGGACAGATGCCGAGGGCAATTTTCAGACTTTTGCGTTTGGGTCATCCATGTATACCGTTGAAATTAGTGTCCAAAAGCTTGAGAACTGTTATGAAAGTCACACAAAATTTACATTTTTCTTCAAATTGTCGAGCCTTTTCTTTCATTAGAACTTGGAATTTTGAAGGTGATTGTTGTAACTGTTCATTAGAATTTAGAAAATACTTGAGGTTAACTTCTGAGAATCCGGCGGTGAGGACCGGCACACCCAAGACCTGTTACAGGACGGATCCATGGGCCAAACCTTTTGGTTTTGACTTTGAAAGATTGCACAATGTCACCTGTGTGATTGGAGGTGGTCTTAGGACCAATTGACCAAGTGAAATCCCCAGATGTTGGAAAATGAGTTACAGCAACGTTTAAAACTGTTAATTCTATGAAAACTTCTTGTAGTGCACTTTTTCATAAGAATAAAATTTTCTAAAAAATTTCATAAAATTAAAATTCTGAAAGTCAAAATTGGTGTGTTTTAAGTGTGTTTGTGCGAAAATACAGTGAAAAGACAAAAACATTGATGGTAGCCCTGAATGCTATAGAAACTAGGAAAACGCCATTCTTTTACCACAGATCATAAGTTTTGAAAAAACTCTGTCTCCTTGATGTATGGCCAATTATATAATGCTGATTTGTTAATTTGTCTTTCAGTGAAAATTCGACGGAGGATGCTGGTGGAGAACAGGTGCAGCGTGAGAATAACAACAACGGTTTCGGAGAACGGAGATTGGATGAACTGTTCTACCTTCGTCCTGGTATACGAGTTGATCTCTTGACACCGTACGTTACATAATACATTGGTTGATTTACAATTTGTTTAGAATGTCTTTCCGTGTGTGTTCATAAAACAATCAAATCTATAGTCTAGCAGTGGAAACCCCCCACTCCAATATGCGGGGAAAATGTTTTTGCTTGTACAGGTAGCTGTAAAATTCTTTTTACAGCTATATATACCTGCATTAACTATTATTTTTAAACTCTATTTTTCTGGTACTTCGTGGTGTGCAACTCTCATTCTTTTATTAGGGGGCAGTCGATTTCGCTTAGTTTCAGTCGTAGCTCAAAGCAAAGTTAATATTTTGCTTTGCTTACTTCACAAACTCCGCGGACTTCACTAATTTTTTAGCTAGCTATGACCTTAGCGTGTTCTCCCAGTCCATGTCCATCAAACATTTTGACAGAAAATTTTTAATATCTAGTTTGTACTTGTATTTTGGTGCATATTTCTGTTTTCTAATGATTTCTTAAGGGGGGGGGGGGTACATTTTTGGCAGATTTTTTGACCATCTCCGATATTGCACGTTTTCAAATATATTGTAGTCCTATTTGTATATTTTAATGAACTTATGAAATTAGAGTCCGGATCCTTTACGGTTAATGAGTAATTTCACTTCAAAGTTGAGATCTCATGTGTTAAACATAGGAAACTGGAAAAGTTTCAATTTTTTGACTAGTGTCAAAAAATCTCGAAACTGGGCAAAGATTATCAGCATAATTTGGTATCGTTAGAAACGTCTATTTATACACTTTGATTTAGGAATTAGATTTTTGATTTAGGCCTTTTGAATTTTTTAAAAAATTTTGAAACCTGCTGACTGCGAAAATTGACGTTTTTCGTTAGTGGAAACTGGGGGTTGTAACTTTGAGCAAGCATTACAAAATTCAAAGGTCTAAATCAAAAATCTAATTCCAACAAATCAAAGTATATAAATAGACGTTTCTAACGATGCCAAATGATGCCTATAATCTTTGCCCAGTTTCGAGATTTTTTTGACACTAAAATTTGGTTTTTTACCAAAATTTTGAATTTTTCGATTTTTTGCCTATTACATGAGACCATTGCAATCAGCAGCTACCAAATGCCAAAATATCTCGTTTCACGTTATTTCTGGTGGCTGCAGTTCAGTGTTGACTACAATTATTCCTGCTAAGTAGCCCAACGTGGTCGCTGCATCCCAATCTGTTGGACTGGCATCCATATAGCAAAAATATCGATTTTTTCAAATTTCTCAAAACATGACAAATTTGACATCAATCGAAAGCTCTTAATGCGGGGAACATTTTTTCTTCTTGGGCTATGGTCCTCAAATGCACCAAATTGAAGTTAATGGCTGTTAAAGGGTTTTGTGATCTAACTTCAACGTTGGCTGTGCTGCTCCTTAAAGTCGTTAAAAAGCATGAAATCACGTTTAGCCTGGCAACACCGGGGCAAAATTAATTCTTCAGATCAATTTTAAAATGGACACCCAATTGAAGCTCCAAAATCGAAGACTGTTTAAGGAAAATTGCTTTAGTCTCAAGCGGTACCCTCGTTTTGCCCATTATTACCATTGCAACCAGTTGATAGCTCGTAACTCGTGGAGACATGGATGAAACAACTCAATATTTAAACTTGGTGCGCACAACATGTGTAGCTACATTATGTGTAAAAATGAGCGAAATCCGTGACTACAAATATTTTCATGGTGGACCCCCTTAAGTTCGACTGCGTAAATATGCAGTGTTGTACTAGATAAATCGTGTTCCTTTTTTTCTGTTTCAGTGAATGGTTCTGTGCAGTTCCTAGTCAGCCAACTAAAGAATACATTGATTGGCCCGACTGTAATCATGTTCGAATTTCTGTGTTACTGTAAATGCAATTGTTTCGGTTAATTTTCTTACTGTAGTTGCATTGATGAGGATGAGATGGGTGGAGCACCTTCGATTTGACTGGTAATACCATCGCTCCATCGTATTCTCACTTTTTGTATTCTTTTGGTTCCTCGAAAATTTTGGATTCCAGAATAGCCACGAAAGCATCATCAGACTGCTAAAAATAATCATAAAATAGCAAATTGTCATTTCTTGCCAGATTTGAGAAGCGTTTGCATCTTTTCGGGCTTGTACAGTACTCTGTCCTACGAGCACACGTTTGTTCCATCGCATCAGTTTTTTACCTGTCGTTTTACTTTCCGAAGGTTTTGCAGTCGTAGTTGATTTAGCATATATTTACTGATGATACAATGCTATTTATCGCAACCAGCATGATGTGTTGAAGTTTGATTAAGACTGGAACAAATTTTAGCAATATTGGATGGCCGCACTAGATCTGTGCTAGATATTAGTATTTCTGCCCTAAAAATTTAGGTAGGTCCGTGCGTAAAGTTGCATTCACTATCAGCTTGAATAATTTGTCTACAGCTTCGCTATAACCTAAAAAGCTTTCACTTCAAATTTAGCTGAATGCATTTGAAAAATTCGAATGATTAGTACGAAGATTTCCAAATTTTGTAAACATTAAAGCCTTGGAAATCAAATCATTTGCCTACGCCATAATCTAAATTTTAAATAATTAAATTAGCTAGTGACAGTGCCTTTAAAACTAAATGCATGGGTTTCGGTTTGTCTTTGTATCGCCATCTATTGCTGCTACACTGTAGAATCCCGGACATATCTATTTGTTGCCATGTCCTGAATGTACCAGGGATTCCGCTTTACCTCAAAGTGGTGCCTATGCAAGTTCACAGACGTTGGACACTTGTCCCAAATTTAAAACGTTAAAAAAATGAAATAACTTAAACAGTATCAGTCTACACATTGACTAGCACAAATATACAGTAGAATTGAACTGTTTTAAACGAAAGGACTGTAGAACAGGAAAAGTCATTTATGTTGGTATTTTAAGGCACAGTGTTTCTTTGTTGTTTTTATGCTGTTTTTGCTTTATTCTTGTTTTGTCAATCGCTCTATGGCGCAATGTGTACATACAATACAAAGGATCTTTTGTTTCTTTCTGTATTGTGCTGACTGTCGGCAGACAAGAACGTTCCGGATATCTTGATTTATACCCAAACCATTGTTGACTGATATGAATCATTTTTCTATTTAAATCGGTGTAAATTTAAGGCAATATCTTCCCAGCAGTCGCCTTAGGGTTAGGTATTGTTGGTCTGACTTTAATTACTTTTTTGGCTATAATACATTAAACGTCATTTTGTTTATCTTCTTTCTTTTTTTGAAAACTGTTGTTCAGTGTCCAGTTTATGTTACAGGGACGTACGCATTCTGAAAGAAGGCAGGTCTTAAAAAATCACCAGATTTTACACTAAAGTTAGCTAAAGTTTTGGATTTTCGAACCAAAAAGGAGCCCTCTCCTCTGCACCGTCTCCCTGGATCCGCTTCTGATATGCGCAATACATTAATTATTAATACGATCATTATGAGGTATGCTCTGGATCTGGAATCGGTCTCCCTTTCCCCCAGGTATGGGGGGGGGGAGAAAAACGGTTCAAACAATGCTAAACATAGCAATTTTTACTGCCGATGCCGAGCTAAAAAATTAAGTGTTTTAACCTAGATTTAAGCTTAAAACAGCTAAAAAAGGATTAGAGGGCGGAAATCGGCGAAGCCGGAAAAAAATTCAAAATTTACCCTGGGGGGGGGCAAAATTCGAATTTTTCCGGCACTTTAGAGTTCTGGAGGGAAGGCTGGAATCCTGGGGGGCAAGTCTGGGGGCTCTTTTGGTTTCATCCAAAACTTTTTTAGCTAACTTTAGTGTAAAAACTGGTGATTTTTAAGAACCATATGCAAGTGCGTACGTCCACAACATATGGACACTGTTTCAACAGTTTTAAAGAAGAAGATAAACAAATGACATTTATGTATGTAACCAAAAAATAATTAAGAGACCAACAATACCTAACCCTAAGGCGACTGCTGGGAAGATATTGCCTTAAATTTACACCGATTAAATAGAAAAATGATTCATATCAGTCAACAATGGTTTGGGTATAAATCAAGATATCCCGAACGTTCTTGTCTGCCGACAGTCAGCACAATACAGAAAGAAACAAAACATCCTTTGTATTGTATGTACACATTGCGCCATAGAGCGATTGACAAAACAAGAATAAAGCAAAAACAGCATAAAAACAACAAAGAAACACTGTGCCTTAAAATACCAACATAAATGACTTTTTCCTGTTCTACAGTCCTTTCGTTTAAAACAGTTCAATTCTACTGTATATTTAATGCTAGTCAATGTTTAGTCTGATACTGTTTAAGTTATTTCCATTTTTTAACGTTTTAAATTTGGGACAAGCGTCCAACGTCAGTAAAACTTGCATAAGCACCACTTTGAGGTAAAGCGAACCCTGGCACATTCAGAACCTGGCAAAAAACAAATATATATGCCGGGGATTCTACAGTGTAGCAGCAATAGATGGCCATTAAAAGATAAACCGAAACCACATGCATTTAGTTTTCAAAACTTTTCTCGCCAAACTAAATTTAATTGTTCAAAATTTGGATGGCTGTTCAGTGCTTGTAGATTTCTTTGGCTTTAATGTTTTAAAAAATTTTGAAATCTTCGCGTACTAATCCATCCAATTTTTCAAATGCATTTTAAATATTAAATTTGAAGGAATACTTTTTGGGTCATAGTCATGTCATAGAACAAGTAGTCCAAAATGATAGTGAGTTTAAGCAGCATAAGACATGCCTAAATTTTTAGGCAGAAATTACTACATATCAGAGCACAGATCTAGTATCATCAAATGTAGCTAAAATTTGTTCTAGTCTTAATCAAATTCAACACATCATGCCGGTTCGATAAATAGCATTATTATCAAGTAAATATATCACTAAATCAACCTAAGACTGCAAAAACCTTCGAAAAAGTAAAAACGGACGGTCAATTGCTTGACCCCATTGAACAAACATGTACTCGTAGGACAGAGGAGAGTGCACAGCCAGAAAAAGATGTAGGTGCTTCTCAAAATCTGGCAAAGAAATGACAATTTGCTGTTATAAGATTATTTTTAACAGTCTGATGATGCTTGTGGCTATTCTGGAATCCAAAATTTTCGACGAGCCAAAAGAATTACAAAAGTGAAGCAATACGTAACT
>JASAND010017316.1:0-16804 GCA_030248195.1 Trissonchulus latispiculum | reverse complement strand
ATTAGGTGTTTTGGAACTCGCACTTTACAAATATTATAAAAGATCCTAGAGGGGAAGGGGCAACTCAACCTAGAGGGGATACTCGAAAATAGGCTTCTGAAGCCTCTCCCAACAGAACAAACTCAAGGGGTGTCTGTGATTTTCCCCCCAGCGACTTGAAACGAGAGCGGCCATCCGCTAGAACCCCAGAATCACCCAACTACAATCTCCTACCCCCCCCCCGGGGCCTCGCCCGCTGGAAAGGAGCCCACCCGAGCCGGGCGCACCAAGTGGGTCCGTTTTCGAGTGGCCCAAAGTACCTCACAGCCCTGGCCCTACTTTAGCTTTTGTTTTCAAGGACCTTTGTCCTGAAGCTGATTTCTAAAGACTTGAAGTTTGTTTGCCAAGCAGATTAGGAAGCCAAAGGCAGACCGAAAGGCAGACGAGGAAAACAAGAAGATGTAGAAGGAGAAATCGTAATACGGACAGGGGGCCTAGAAGCCCAAGATGAAATAAGCGACGCTTAAGCTATAGAAACTTCTACCTAGTCTAAAAATTAGCTAGAGACCTATTATTACGTATTCGTTAATATTAATTGTTAATTTTCTTTCTTTCTTCCTTTCAGGGGTGACTTGTGCCTTAATTTCAGAGGGGTTCCCCTCTGTCTGTCTTATGCGTATGATGTCATTCTAGGGACGTGAAAAGGTAGCGCTGAACCTCACACATACGTGGACTCAAAACTAGACACTCAGACTGGCCTTCGCTGGCCTTCACTCACACACACACAACTCAATAGTAGGGACCTGTAGATGAACCCCATACAGTTGATGATGCAAAATAGAAGGGGTTAAAACTAGCCTCAATCTCAATTAAATGGTGAACGGATTTTACAAAAATAATCACAACAATGCTAATAAGGTAAAATTACAAGTACAAGCTGCTGACAGTGAGTGAATCCAATAAAAAGAATATACAAAATTACAGGCTGTCATAGGTATACACAATAACACAGCATACTTACAAATCGTACGTAAGTCATTACAATGGAACATATCGGAAACATATTTTTTAATTTTAGCTGGTGAACTTCAGAATGGTCCAATTAATTGAGAAAAAGTTTTCTGAGACTTTTACGATGTGTCCTTTCCGGAAATCAACTTCTGGTTCAGTGCCAATGCTAACTGCGAAAGTTATTATGATATTTCGAGACTCCGTCCATTCGAAACAGCGAAAGGCTTGGCACTGAGCAGGTTCCCAACAACTTTTCTATTCTGAATTCAAACCAATAGCTTAGGAAAAAGTTTTCTGACTGTTTCAGAGTCTCTTCTTTCACATGAGACGATTTCCAGCTCACTAGGAGAAATCTTGCAAAATCTATTATGATGTTTTTTGAGAGGCGTTTAACTGTTGTGGACCCAGCCGACAGCAGTCAGAACAGCCTATCTTTATTTCATTAGAACGAATCAAAGGCTGGATAGATCGCGTATAAAAAAGTTTTCTGAGGCTTTCTAGCTGTCCTCTTTCAAACCAGACCCTTCCCGGTCATTCCTCTTATTTATAGCAAAAGTTATAATGATAGATAGGTAGGTAGTCGCATGTACACAGCCGAGAAAAACTAAGCCAGGTTTTCCTCATTAATTTCTCGCCAGAATCAACTTCTTTAGGCCAATTGTTCTAGAAAAACTTTTCTGAGACCCTCTTGGTCAGCCCTTTCAGCTGAGCCTGGTCTCAATAATCTCTGACAACTGATTCAAAAGTTATTCTGATGTTTTTCACAGTACGCGCGAGAAGCCCAGTTGCAAAATACAGCTCATTTTTTTCCATTTTCATTACACATTCTTACCGAATGCTAGGCGTTAGCTTCAAAGTTACCATTTGGCATCGTGTTTTGGCAAACGTGTCCCCACCCGCAGAAAAATACTAGATGGTTGTATCTCATCTGTATCTAAGGGAATTTCTCTTCAAAGTTGAAGTTTCGGCAAAAATTTATAAATTTTTGGCTAACGAAAAGAAAATTTTAATTCTGGTGCAAGCTGTAAGGCTGTAATTTGGCATATACATAGGCCCTGTAGGTGTACTCATTTGTGCCAAATGGTAGTAAATTCTGCCGACTGAAAAAATATTTATGTCAACTTGAATCTTCAAAAATTCGCCAAAATCGCTATTTTTAGGCAATAGTACTACAAAATTAAAAAAATCAAATTTGTTGAAAATGAAAATTTTTGAAATATTTTTACTCAGCGTGGTCGAAAATACACCTACAAAAAATTTCTGCTCGATTAGTGAAGGTTGCGACTTCTATGGATGCGGGAAGCTTCTACACAGGATCCTGATAGACTGAAAATGGCGATTTTGGAAGATTCAAGTTGACATAAAATTTTTTCTGTCAGCAGAATTTCCTACCATTTGGCATAAATAAGTACACTCATAGGGCCTCTGCACATGCCAAATTACAGCCTAATAGCTCGCACCAGAATTAAAATTTTCTTTTCGTTAGCCAAAAATTTATAAATTTTTGCCGATATTTCAACTTTGAAGAGGAATTCCCTTAGGTACAGATGAGATACAGCCATCTAGTATTTTTCTGCAGATGGGGACACATTTGTCAAATCATGATGCCAGATGGCAACTTTGAAGCTAACGCCTAGCATTCAGTAAGAAGTTTTAATCAATTATGTTGGTAGTTGTGAAAAATGAGGGGTCGGACACATAAAAGTGGCGGCTACAACCGGCTGAAGGGCGGCTAAGATCTCGGTACCCGATATTTTTTGACCACACCCATGCCCTATCTGTGCCAAAAATTAGGCCAATCGGACAAAGTCGGGACAAGTCGATTTTAGTAGCCCCCCCCCCCTTAAGGTAGTGGTATCCTTTTGTGCAGTGCTTTTGTCGTGATTTTTTTGAAGCGCTATAACTTTCGCAATTTTGGGAGTTGGAAAGAACTTTATACATCATTTTAAAGCTTATAATCTGTACATTCACAAGAGCTTGCGAAACCATTTTTGAACATAGATTTCTCAAAACTGTAGAATCGGCCAAAATTTTTTCTTGTGCCAAGGACATATGCGCCGAGGGACATTTTTTGGATTTTGCTCAACAAGCCTCAATACTCCAGAAAATCCGGCAAATGTACGGTGACACGAAATTTCGCAACCTTGCATTCAGTTTTCTCGCAAATGGAGACGTTTTAGCTCAAACCAAGAAAAATGTTTCTCCGTAATAGTGCGAATTTTCATTCAGCCAAAAATCACGCGAATCCATAGGGTAGTTTTTGAGAAATCACCGTTTGTTTAAAACAAAATAATCGCCGTTTTTGCCAAAATGGTTTTTTGGCCAAATCTCTAGCTTAAAGCAACGGTTCACAGCTAATAGGCACTGATAAAATGGGCAAATAGACCGTGTATCGATTGAGTATAAATAACCGAAAATTGCTCGTACGATTTAGCAGTAATTTTAAAAAACTGATTTTTTCGAAAATGGCCGTTTTTTGACCGCAAAAATCGTTTCTGGCTTATACTGACTTAACCACTGGAGATAGCTCAAAGCTTGTAAAAGCAAACATGTTCGTTTTTGTACCCTCTTTCCATCCATAACAACCAATTTAATGTATCGACTGCATACTGAGAGTATAATGCCAAAAACCGTAAATATTTCATCTTTTTACCTAAAAATGTGGGACTGGTCCGAGAATGTTAAAGAGCACCAACATAGCATATTTGGAAAGTTTCATCTGCTTTCACAAAGAATTGAAGCCTATAGGGTCAAATTTACACAAAAGGAAACCACCACCTTACGCGTTAAAAATGTTTAAGTTTAGGTAACTGTTAAGATTAGCTGTTTGCTAACCTCCTGTATCTACAAAAGCAGAACCGCACGCGGCCGATCATAGCAAGTTAAACCACGGCTTACTCGGCGCTTTAGTAAGCGGCATATCAACAAATCCTTTGGGATCTTCAAACAGACTATGCCTGCGCAGTACCGTATCAAGAATGCTGCCTTCACCACCTTTACAATATATTTCACTAAATAAAGCACAGCTATCCTAAATAAAACCTAAATCAACTTCAGACATCCCACTAATAAATGTGCTTGTTGAAGCAGTACAAAGTGCGATTCTTTTAAATTTTGGGTAGAATTTCATGTTTTTTGCCCAAAGAGAAGCGTGGAAGCTAAAAGTCAAAACTACTTGTACCAATGTATGTATGGAAAGTAAACTTGTGCATCGACGGTAAATCTGTGCCAAAAATGCGAAACTGGGTTTTGCAGGACCCCAAAGTGAGGTCATGTTCTCTGTTCTCAAATTTAAGCAAAAAGTTTGATCTTGTCTTAAATTATATGATTTTATCACAAAAGTGATTATCCAAAATGGTTACACTATATAAACATGCACATGGTTCAGTCCATCTAAGTCCACCAACAACAAAGTTGCGTTTACTTGAAGGCCTGTATGTTGCGCAATCGTTTCAAATTTCCTAGTAGGAGATATATTCCCTTTGTTAGTTGTAAGCAAACCATATCATTTAACAGAAAACATATACCTATTGCTGGTGTCATCTTCGGTGCACATATAAATAGGAGGCGGTGCAAACCAAGCCTCATGAAGGCAAATCAAAATCAATACGATATTGACTAGCATGGCACCTGAAAGGTCAAATTTAGTTATGAGAACGTTAGTAGTATAGTAGGGACATTAGGAGCAGCAATCCCCGGATTGAGATGCTCTTCCCACCCATCCCCTACACCACTCTTTTGCTTTGCCCTGTAATATCACTAACCCTCTGCGATTTTACCGGCTTACCGGAAGGGCTTGGGAGCATTAGCGGTTTTTCTGGGGTTTTATGGTTTTTCTATTTGTTTTTGTAGTTTTCTGGTTTTTATTGTTTTTTGGATTTCAGTATATGCCTTCTTCTTCTTCTGCTTCTTCTTCTTCTTCTTATATTGCCTTATTCTCAGTAGGTATCATGCACACGTACAATATATACAGTAGTCCTTAAGAGGGGTGTTGGGATAGGGGATAGGGGAGTGGTTATGGTGTGACGGATAGGTTTTTGTTGGTTGTTTTTATGTCTTTAATGTTTATTGTCCTAATGCCTTTTCGTTGAACTTGAATGCTTTTATGTGTTTTTGAGGCTAGTTTGCCTGATGGGTCTTGATGTGATGTGATGTGAAGCATTGATCTCTTCCTTGATTGGTCAGGATAATTGTCATGTGATCTGATCACATCTGATCTATCCTCCACACCATAACCACTCCCGTATCCCCTATCCCAACACCCGTCTTAAGGACTATTGTATATATTGTACGTGTGCATGATAACTACTGAGAATAAGGCAATATAAGAAGAAGAACGCATATACTGAAATCCAATAAAAACCAGAAAACTACAAAAACAAATAGAAAAACCATAAAACCCCAGAAAAACCGCTAATGCGGCCTGGAAGGTTCCCAAGCCCTTCCGGTAAGCCGGTAAAATCGCAGAGGGTTAGTGATATTACAGGGTAAAGCAAAAGAGAGTGGTGTAGGGAATGGGTGGGAAGAGCATCTCAATCCAGGGATTGCTGCTCGTAATGTCCCTACTATACCGCTAACGTCCAAATTGTCCTTGGAATAATAGCATCCATTATAGTACTATTATTAAGAAGAAGAGTAAGCCACTAGAAGGCTCCTCTTCTTGGCATTGCGTAACGGTGCTCCGACCACAATACACCAATCCTCCCCCCGTTTGGGGGGGGAGTCGCTCCTGCAGGATGGGTTTGGCTCATTCCGATTGGCTATTGGCGACCCCCCCATTGGGCCCCCTTTTTACCCTCCCCCCTAAACGGAGGGGGTATACCTGTCGACATTGGCGTATTGCTGGTCGGAGCACCGTTTTCGCTATGCCAAGAAGAGGGGCTCTCCAGTGGCTTACTCTTCTTCTTAATAATAGTAATTATGCACTCTTGGTACAAGTATGTACAACCCGTCAGTCTTCCATTGCTTTGTCACAGCAGTAGCTAAGTATACTTTATAGCACACCTTAGCGTGCATTCACTGATTTATACGCACGCCGTGTGGGAAGCTCCGAGTGCCACGCACGAGATTTGTGAACAGCGCTTAGTGTTGTGCATTGGCCGGTGCGGCCAATGGCTGGCCAATGGCCGGCCATTGGCCGGCCAAGCCATTGGCCGTTGGCCGAAAAAATCTCGGCCAGTTGGCTTGGCCGGCCTTGGGCCGTTGGGCGGCCAACGGCCAATGGCCAACGGCCAATTGGCTGGCCGTTGGCCGTTGGCCGATGGCCGGCCAATGGCCGTTGGCCGGCCAACAACCAACGGCCAACGGCCAACTGGCTGGCCGTTGGCCGTTGGCTGGCCAATGGTCGAGTGCTGGCCAAGCTCAAATTTACTGATTTTGTGCGTTAACTGAGTTGAAAAATTTAATTTTGCTGCATAATATCGTAAACATGTTGCTGTATAAACGTTACATTAGATACAGAGACAGTACTACAGATTTTCACTTAGATGTTGACAATTTTTATCGTTATTAGCGTTATTTTACAATTGAATTTGCTAATTGCATGCAAATTTTAAGTGTGCTAACAACGTAGTTTTTAAATTTGTCTGGCGGTGAACGTCTCATCACTTTATTGCGGTCCTCCAGCAAAATTGAAACAGAGTTATCGCGGGTTGGAGCTAAATATTTGGAAAAACTATTTTACAAATATTGTAAATTGTACTATTGAAATAAAGTTTAATTAAGTTGACGCTTAATTAAGCACGGTAGACGAATAAAAATAGTAAATTCCAGCTCGCCAACGCTGACAAATAGCTAAAGAGCGTCCAATAGCTTACGGCCAAGAAACAGCCAACGGCCAACGAGCGGCCAACGGCCAACCAGTTGGCCGTTGGCCATTGGCCGGTGGCCGGCCAACGGCCATGGGCCGGCCATCGGCCAACGGCCAACGGCCAGCCAATTGGCCGTTGGTCATTGGCCGTGGGCCGGCCAACGGCCAAGGGCCGGCCAACGCCCAACGGCCAATTGGCCGGCCAACTTCAAACTCCGGCCAAGCCAAGCCAAGCCAACCATGGAAATTTTCGGCCAATCCCAACACTAACAGCGCTAAGGTGTGTTGTAAAGTACTTATACAACGATTAAACCTATATATGCTTCAGCAACTTAGATTAGGGTCAGGCCTCCAAGCGTGCAGCGTGCGTATAACTTACTGTGCACTGTGCATTATCTGATTTATATGCACAGGCTTTACACAGTAAAAGTGCAAAAGAATTGTATAAGCCATATTAAATAATTGATTGCATGGCTTTGTTTGCAGGGGAGACGAAATTATGCAGTTACTTTCAAGGCAGACATCTACATCTTTCACTTAAAAATTTTGCTTGATACTCTGGATCTGGTTACTGCATTTGCAGAAAATCCTACAGTAGGGCGGATTTATCCCAAGAAAATTTTAAGCGGGATTGTACCTTGCAAAGAAACTTTGAAGTTGGCAGGTACGATGGACTGAACGCTAATAGGGACATAAATTCGTAAGTTTCCATTAATTTGCAACAAACCCATTAATTTTCCCAAAATTTTTATCCATTTTATAGAAAACTTAAGAAATTTTACCAAAAAAATTCCTGCGAACCCGGAAATGTTTTGGATTTTAAGTGTGAAATCTTATTTTCCGCCCGTTTCTGCTTATCCCTTAACTAAATTTTCCTTACCCTTCGCCTCGACCAATTTGTACCTTATCCGGGGGGGGGGGGGGTGTGGACCCCCATATTGATCTATGGCTCCGAGCCGCTGGAAAAAGAAATTGTGATTTTGTCTATCTTGCAGAACTTAACCCTAAATTCAAACCAAAGTTTTCTGGGTAATAGTGCTTGGAAGCTAAGCTGATTTTCACTCATTTTCAGGAGACACTAATTAAAACTGAAACTATCAAACTGTGGCAGGAACTATTTCAGTTCGCATACAACTTTAAAGCAATAGCAAAGTCTCCAGATGTTACTGCTTTGAGATTCATGAGGCGGTTTTGGCACGAAAAAAGTTTCAAAATTATAAGATATTCTATTTTAATGGCCGTTTGTTAAACCAGTTCGTTACAGCGAAATGGATTGGGACACTGAAAAGATTTTCGGCTTTTTTGTGGGTTTGACGCCAGAAGATTTTTAAGTATGTAATTATTTGTTTTTGTTTGTGTGTGTGGCATTGTAAGTTTAATGACACAAAACCTGGTTTATGTGTTGTTATCGTCAAGTCACGCGTTACCATGGATTAAAACTATCAACTTTTCTGTCAATGTTACTGGTACAAACTAATAATGTTCCGTAAGGCGAAAATAGATCGCGAATACAGCCGGTGTTAAAAAGTGTGCGACCTTCGCCTTGTCCTCTCCTATGTGTGATGTTAAATCATGCAGCTTGCATTACAAGTTACAAGAATGTCGACAAACATGTTGTATTAATAGTTTCCAGATCAACCGCTGTCATTTTACGGCACAGGTGGACAAGGGGGGGCAAGGGGGGGAATTTCCCCCCCTCGGCGAAGTCGCCCACAAGGGGTCGCGAAATTGCTCCCACAAGAGTAAGAAAATTGGCCACAAGGGGTAAGAAAATTGCCCAAAAAATAGGTTTTACCACTAAAATTTTTGGAAATTTTGGAAATTTCCAAAAATTTTCCGGCTTCTTCCAAAATTTTTCACTTAAAGTTACTATTTTTAGCTAAAAAACGTCCGAAAAACGTGTTTTAGCTTAAAAATTGCTGTTTTTTGCTAAAAATACGCAAAAATAGCTTAAAAATCGCTTTCAAAAGTACCCCTAAGAAAAATCGCTCTCGCAAGGGGTACCCAAATTTGCTTCCACAAGGGTCAGTGAAATTTGACCTCCCGTTCAGGTATGTTTTACGGGATCCATTTCAGGAAATAGAACACACTAGAAGATATTTATCTCCAGAGGGATCTACTGGGATACCTACCTCGACCGGCTGTCGAGGGAGTAAGATCTCCTAAAACACAAGTAAACGGGATATTAATTAAGCTTTATCGACTATTAAGCACTGAAGCGTAAACGCAAACACTTGAAGAAAGAGTCCAAATAAATCATGTGGTGTCAATGCTCCGCAAGCACTCTGACAAGAATCATACTTCCCTCGTTTAGACCCTATATCCCCAGTGTAAAATGGTGAGCGCTAGGAATTAAACCACAGTCTCAGCACCACTTACGTAGGACTAGCGCAATGGACGCTAACCGTCGACTGCGGGTGGAGATCTTTAGTCCACTCGGCTCTAACCCACCGACTTGCCTCGCCAAGGGGGAAGAAGACAATTTTGGGGGACGCCAACTGTCAGAAACGGGGGAACTCACACACCAAAGTTAAGCTCAGCTATAGATAAGCTCCGGCCTACTCCCAGAGCACTACCTAGCTAGTAAATGAGATTAAGGCTAGTTAAATATAATTAGTAAAATTAGACTAAATAGCACAGGAGACAACTGAGCGGTTTAACAGGGCACAAACACGGAAACACAACAGAAAAATCCCGTCTGGGCTACCCAGAGGGGCGAGAAAATTGCAGTGGGCTACCCACCAGAAAGCAACAATAACAAGGGGCACAAAAGGGGGTGACAATGAAAAGGGGAGGGAACCAGCAATTACAAGGAAAAAGGAGGGAACTAACAATATTGGGGGGAAGAAGTCAGCTAGCAAAAATAGTCCCGGGGGGACGGGGGCAACCCCGCAGGAAAGGAATGGGGAAGGATGGGGAGTTAGGAGTTAGAAGTAAACAAAACGGAAAACAGTTAGAGATTAAAATGGGGTTTAGCTGGGGTGAGATTAAAATAATTTTCAAAGGAAAAGGAGGAAACAAAAGAACTTACGACTTCGGCGGAGAAATACGAAGGGTGGGACCCCAAGTCTTAGAAAAATAGCCGCACGCGAGAAGAACGAACTTTCAACTGAAGAAAAGGTGACGTAATCATTCAAGGAGAATTTTGTTATGCGTTGGGAACGGGAGGGTCTATCTTTGCTAAAACAAAATAATTGCGTTGTTAAATTTACGCTCGCAAATAGGGACATTAAAGGTTTTTTATATGATTTTTGGAATATGAGCATAAAGTTAGCACTGCACATTATTAAAATGGAATTTTTACATACAAAATTATGCACAATCATCGGGCTTCACAACAATTATAACAACGCAATATTTAAAGGGAATTTGGGGGATTTTTTAGAAGTTTTAGGGGAAAACAGTGAAAGTTAAGGATTGAAAGGGACTTGGAAATGGGGTGATAGCGGGGACGCTATTGCCCACACCACTATTCCCTTACTTAACAAAAAATTCCCGAAAACTTAAAACTTAAATCCGTACTTTAAAGTGTATATTTTACTCAAAATTTACCCTCAAATCAAATCTTACGGCTTGGAACTCAGGGAGACCTTTTTAGTGCGTAATACTATCAGGGACAGTTCAGCGTGTTGAAATGGGCTGATTACTAATGATTCTTTTAAAAAGCTCATTTATATATATATATATATATATATATATATATATATATGTGTGTGTGTGTGTGTGTATGTATATATATATATACTACAAAAAATCACCAGCACCAGGTGTGCACCGCTTTGTGTAAATTTGACCATATAGGATTCAATTCTTTGTGAAAGTGGATGAAACTTTCCAAATATATACATTATTTTGGTGTTCTTTAACATTCTGGGATCAGTCCCGCATTTTAGGTGAAAAGATAAGTTTTTGCCATTGTCTCAGTACTTTGTCGATATACCGGATTAGTTGTTATGCTGTAAAGACGGCTCAAAAATGAGCATTTTTGCTTTTACAACAATTGAGCTATCTCTTGTGGTTAAGTCAGTATAAGCCATGAAGGTTTGGGGTGTCCAAAAATGCTCATATTCGAGGAAATCAGTTTTTTCAAAATTACTGCCAAATCTTATGGACAATCTTTATCCATTATTACTCAATCGATACATAGACTAAATCCATATTTTATTTATGGCTATTAGCTGAAGTTTGTTGGTTTAAGCTAGAAATTCGGCCTAAATACCTTTTTGCGCAAAACTGCGATCATTTTGTTTTTAACATCGATTTCTAAAACTCTACTGAATGGATTAGCCTGATTTTTGGCAGTCGAGCTCGGTGAGGCCGTTCTGGCGTTCTCGTGTGCGTTTCACAGGACCGAACTGTATCTACCTATGCACCCCACCTGATTTGGGCTTATCCCATCTACCCCAATGTCGGCTGTCATCACCCCTATGGATTTTTTAAGATAAACCTATGAGAACATTAAGTAAGAATATAGATAAAGCTGTGCGACAAAACTGGGAACGGGGTTCTGGGCCCGAAGTGAATTAGAAAATGCCCAAAAACCCACTAATTTTTCGAAGATTTGCAAAAACTCTGAGGAGGGGCCAAACGTTTTCGAAAACGGGAGAAGATCAGTCAATTTCGTCGATTTGGTGCCCGCACCGCGTACGTAGTTACCAAAAGAGTGCTATAAGTATACACTGTAAAATTAAATTTCATTCGGAACTTTTAAGCAGAAGTTGCCTGTTTGGGGGGATTTCGAAATATTTCTTCCATTTTTGTGGGCTTGGGGTCTGGGATTTGGTAACTTGGAATGGAGTCAGCGGAGTCAATATTAAGGGTGAGGTCAGTACCGGTCTATTTGGGGGGGGGGGGGCTTGGTTTCCCTCTCGCCCCCAATCTTTTGGGTGGCTGGAAAAATCTAGGAGTGGGAGGTAGGAGTGGGCCCGAAAATCGCCTAAATTTTCGAAAATTTTCAAAACATAGCTGGGAGGGTTCGAGAAATTCGTCGATTTGGGCCCCTAACACAGCCCCCACAAATTCAAACACCACCATGAGTGCAACGGAGATTTGAGGTGGGCCCCCCTAGCCACAGACGCCGCAACAACAACACCGCCCCCCGCCCGTCCTCTCCAGGACCTCTCCAACTTTGCAGATAAATGACGCAAAAGTTGAAATTCCAAGATTAAAATTTTGTTGGAGCTTAACGAGATATGCGTGAGCCAAGCGAGATCCCCGGTGATCAAACGTGGGCTTTCCACTAAACAAGGATTTTTTAGTTTTGACATAGTGGGGGTGGCAGTATGAAATTAGCGCATAGGTATTGATTTTTAAATTTTTCTCGTCATCTAGGCCTGATCAAACGTGATCTAACATGATCAAACGATTGACAACAACGAATAGTTTGATCAGCAAAGGGGTGGCAAGTTCAAGGAGGCAACTTTGAAGGCCTTAAAGCAGAGAATACCTGGTAACAAAATTATGAGGGAGCACACTAACCGTATGACATATACCTTCGAAACTCGGCCACAATTTAGCCCTATTAGAGCAATAATTGGCTAAAAGATAAGAAGAAGGGGGCAACACTGGGAAGTTTTTACTGAGCGCAAATACAGGCCTCGCAGCAACCCACATTTGTGACAATTATCATTTGTTTTCGTCAAGACGCTGACGCTCTAGATCCGAAACCAATTTTTTTTAAAAACTCAGGTTTCGGGCTAAAGTTTTTACTTGGCAAGCATAACGGTCAGGGTCAGATAGGTTACTATTGGCGAACTAGAAACAATTGGTCTAAGTCAACGTGACGATGGGTGTTTATGTATTTTTATGTGTTTATGTATTGGGTAGAAATTACAGTAAGTGCACCAGACCCAGCCAAGACTAACCATCACTCTTACCATTTGTCCTTATTAGCAACATTCTCTACTGCCACATCAAGGGTAATTGGCAGCATCCTGACCGATTCCTGTCGGTCATCCCACGTACTATGTTGCAGTCAATTCTCCTCAGCTATCACGGCTCTCCCTAAGCTGGCCATGGTGGTTTACCGCGAACATATCAGCGAGTAGTCGGTCAATACTTCTGGCCCAACATGACAGCTGAAGTTCGGAAGTGGTGACAATCCTTGATGTGTATATGTGGCGAAAACGACCTCTTCAGCCACCAAAGTCATCTTTGCTCTCAGAGCATCCAATAGGCCTCTTGGATCGACGTTTGCTGACACGGTTGTGGGAGCGTGCAGCTTCATCGAACTTTGACCCGATCAGAAGGCACCCACCTGTGCAACATCCAAAAGCCCTGCTCTGATGCAATTTGGCACCATGCCGATGTGCTCAGTCGCCCTGTTTCCGCTTGTTCATTTCGCCTGGTGGAAGGTTCGACTGACCCGTTACAGACTCTGCCTCTCACCAACAGTCCACTGATGTTGACGAGTTTGATCCTACGCCAAATGTTCCCTCCGCAGACGTCAATCCGAGTGGAAACCCTATACCCTCTGATTCCCTTCTTGTTTACTGATTTACTTACGCACGTGAAACTTTGCCTGAAACTTCTTTCAAACTGGATTTCGCAGTATTAAAACTTTCACAAGAACGTCAAATAAATATGTTACTGCACAAATCGCAATTTTACACTCGAAAGTAGTAAACTACGATTGTTATTGTGTTGCCGAGCAGTCTCTGTAGGAGCCCGAGGGGAAATATTTTGCTATTTATTGGAGCCCTGTGTAAAATGCAATAATTGTTGTTTTCACAAAAGTGCAGGAAGCAATGGCTGAATTCGCTGGCACTGTCAGCATCGAACTCTTGAAAGTGTTGTTGCCACTGCTAGCAGACAAGCTGCCAGATCGAGCCAAGAGTTGTTTGGCCAGCGACACGGAGAAAATCCTCAAGGCCCTCCAAGCACGGTCCAGGTCCAAGTTCTTCGGAGCCGCTGTCATGTTCAACAGGGTAGAGCTGATGTTGTTGGATCTGCAGGTTCTCATTGAAAAAACCGGGGATTCCAAAGACCCGGAAGACGTTGCCAAGATTAGTAAGTGTGCTTTGTTTCTAGGATTTGTACCATTTACTGTATTGCCTTGAATATAGCACTGGGCTTTATTATTTCAATAGGATTTCAATGAAGCTTACTCAGCGGGGTTACTTTAACGGAGGCTTATACTTTAGTGCAGAATCGCTGGAAGGGGTTTATGGGTGTATCACAATAACTGCGGACCGAAAGGAGCGGAATTCATTAATTCCGCCTAAAATATTCGGCGTGGTTCATTAATTATGTCCAATAGTCCGGCTTAATTTATTAATTACGCCCAACAGTTCGGCGTAATTATTGAATTACGCCTCAGTTCAGCGTAATTAATGAATTACACCGAACAGTGGCGGAATTAATAGATTTTGCCGAGATGTTTTAGAGCTTCAATTCATGTTTGTATGATTTATCTGTATTTTTGAAGAACAGCTTTGAGGAATTTGAGCGCAATTTATTAACTCCACCGAACTGTCAGGCGTAACTCATTAATTACGCCGGCTGCATGACCGATCGCAGTGTGAAGTTAGTACCGACAGGAAAGATATAAATTATATTTGAGTTGCTAAGTGAATCTAACATTGCATTTCGACAAACGTTCAATGATTCTACATCACTTTTGTCTAAATTCATAGGTCTGGCTAGCTAATAGTTGATATTCGCCATATTGGGTAGTTCAAGTTCAGTTGTAGTGGGGTTTTGTGAATGAGCAAGTTGGGTCGGAGTTCTTGGGGAAAGGTATTTCTGGCACTTTGGGTAGGTTTTGTGCTCTGTCCGCAATTGCCGGAATCTTAATGTTTGCTCAAGTTTTGTCAAAGTTTATGTGGTTTTCTCAAGTTTATATTTCGTATTAATTTGTCATCGAGTTTTGCCGAAATTATAATAAACCATTGTAATCGTGAAATTGGCTTCTAGTCGGTCAAAATCCTCCATTTCCCCAGCATCACACACCACCGGTATTCACCTGTAGTCTAGTCTTATCCTAGTAGTCAAAAGTCAGGCAACAACGTTTTACTAAGTTTAGTATAGTCAAACTTCACATGTGGCGACCGTGTCATGTGGTAGATGTCGGAGAGGTGTGACGATCTTGACCTGAAATTTCAGTCAAAATTAAAACGTAAATTTTAAATTATTCCTAAATTTTTGGTTTTTTCCGAATTTTAATACGAATGATGATGTGGGGGCATCCCCCTCCTAAGTTACTCCCGGGGGCAAATTTTCAGAAGCCCGGTCATGCTCAAATGCCGAATAAAATTTGTGGTATTCCAGCGACAGGGAAAAAGCAGCAAGGGCAGAGGGGAGGGTGTTCCCTCACAAACCAGAACCCCCAACTCGGACCTCAGCAACCCAGCCTCCCCCAAATTCAGAATCCATCCCACCAAATCCCTGGTTCAAAATTTTCGGGGAGAAATTTTGTGGGTCATGGTCAAGATCATGTCTCCTTTTTAAATATGCTATGTGAGGATTCGCGGGTTCAGAATTTCCCCGTGGGTGATACTGTTTTTAATGAAACTGAAATTTGGGGGAAGGCCGCTACGGTAGCCCGCGACCTCAAAACTGTAGATGCTCCTGTGGGACACCTCCGCCGACTAGAAAACATTGCAAATTATTATGGAGACTTAGATGATACTAAGGCCGACTGTTTCATTGGAAATCGTTTGGGAAATCGGGGTGCGCCTATGTCAAATTCGGGCCCACTACCCATCTCAACCCCTGCTGTGTCTCAACATGATCCTGCACTTGTGGCCGGCCAATCTTGTTCGCAGGTGTTGAATAGTTTTGGGACCCTGTGTAGCCCTGCCTCCCAGTGTATTTACGGAATTGGAGCGGCAACAGTGCCTACATCAGCGTCAAATGGTTTTCCGATCCAGAATCAAATTGTCTCGCCGCCTCCTGACAAATCGACCCCTCCTGCTCAAATTATGCAAACTAATTTTTCTCCACCTGGACACGCAGTGCCTTTCTCGTTGCCTGTGTCTCATCGAAATGTTCCCTCACGAAGGGTGCACGGCTCTGAGGCTGCAGGAACGGACAAATTTTTTCCCCAATCTTCATTCTGATACGAAACAGCAGTATACGTACTATCAGCCCCATTTCCAGCCAGGTTATCAGTTCGGATACGATGTAGGCTACCATAGTGCGCAGCTATATCGTACGTATATGGCTATTTTGCAAGTTTCGAACCAACTTCGGAATATTTTGATGACTGGCTCCCGCAATTTGTATCAGCTGCTGCTGTTCAGGGAATCCCTCAAAACCAGTGGGCTCGCCTCATTTTTAGCAAACTGTCTGGGAAGGCTCTGACCTATGCCTCCAAAATTGGTCCGGATTCACTAGACAACTTTATACATCTGATGTCTACTCAATTTCCAAAACCCCAGTTGTCAGTTTCTGAAAAATTCCGCCGTTTCGTGCAGAGAGTTCAGCAGCCTGGAGAGTCCGTGCGCCAGTATGTGTCGGAGCTGAAATTTCAAGCTCTGGAGATTTGGCCATCTGAGGCAGATCGAGAGAGGCACTGCGTGCAACAACTATTTAATGGGATCCGGTCAGAGTATGCCTTCGCTTTGGCTTCAAGTTTTGGTAAAGGTGAGCCGACTCTAGGAGAAATCCTACGTATATTAGATAAATTAGAATCTCGCAATTCTAAACTGGATTTTTCTGATTCTTCAGCCTGTGTTGCTCAGGCTTCTCAAGTGGGACTTCAAAATTCTCCAAAAGAGGGGGTGGCCCCTGATTCAGCACCTGCGACTCGGCTGGAGCTGCGAGAGATGAAGGACTGGCTTGAGGCACAATTTTGGAAAAAGTTGAAGGAATGGGAGAATGTGAGGGAAAAACGATTCCCCCCCTGTCACTATTGTAATAAACGGGGGCACCACCCTGATCGCTGTTGGGATAAAGAAGCATCCGCCACTTCTTCAAGCTATTTTGATCAGAATCCTCTAATTCAAGCTCATGTCAACATGGTTGGGTCGTATCCATATCGCCTAGCCCAGCCAACACACCACG